>VZRI01006298.1:130159-240429 GCA_013397515.1 Upupa epops
TCAGATTAAAGTTGTCTTTAAATGTCAATTGTCTAATACCACTGACTGTTACAGATTTTAACTACCTTGGAAACGTTGTGTTCTGTAAACCCCTTCTCTTGTCTTAAATGTTGGAGCAGTAAGCATTTGTCTAGTTGTGTTGATGGGTGTTTGTTGATTATCATATGTTGATGATCATATGCCACAGGCATTCAATCTTGAGTTCCTGTGTGGAGACATTCAGACTAAGCACTGGTGTGTGAGGTCGTTTGGAACACTGCCTTCTGCGTTGTTCTAGTTCTTTAAATCACAGGCAGTTCAAATACTTTCTTGTCATTTGTGGATCTGACATATACTTTTTCACTTCACTGTTCCAAGCTGTTGTGGAGGACTAGTCCTCCTAAACAGTAGTTCAGAATTATGTAACATCAGGGAGGTTGATGCTTGGTCTTGCTTCTGTCTAAATTACCATGACCTGGTACCGCAGATCTCCTTGTTAAACAGGTTACTCTTAACTCAAGGTTGTGCACGGCATAGTTGCTGGCACCAGGTTTTTCTTATACCTGTGGTCTGAGAACGTTAGCCTTTGGAAGTTGCATGGATTTACTGCTGGTAGGTGAGGGCATGATTGTGTTTAACTGTGTTAACACATGAGCTAATTTTATCATCAGAAAAGTATGTAAAATGAAAGGATGAGAGTGATTCTTATGCCATAGTCTTGTCAGACCACTGCATCCTCTGCCACCAGTTTCTGCTTTCACGTGCTTTCAGAGGCACAAGGATGTCTGAAAGATGCTTTTACTTTCAAAAGCAAATAGTCTTGCTCATTGAGAAATAGTTGGAGGCTTTGCAGGTTGCCAGTAGGGAGGGTGAATTTATGTCTCTGCTGGTCTGACTTATTTTCACAATTGAGATGCCTCCTGGTTTTCTTTCTGAGTTGTTAAGTGAAATGGATGGGTTCTGTATGAGCAGACAGCTCAAGCACTTGGGCTGTGGGCAGAAGTGTGACATTTGATAGCTCTTTCTGGTGCCTGGCCAGCTGGGTAGTTGATGCACATGTAGCTCAGCGCTGCCTGCCTCCATCTCTTCTTGACTTGGGGACTTGGGTCACAGCAGGTTATGAAACACTTGAATCCACTTTCCATAAAGTGAGGAGCAGTGAAGTAATGGAAGTGAATGCTGATGGGAAGGATGGGAATTAATGCCTTAAGGTGTGGGAGGGGATGGAATTAGGAAAAAAACCCACTATGAAAACCTGCAGATTCTGAGATTCTGGGGATTTTGTCATAGGATTTCCTTTCTTCCAAGGTGCCTTCAGCCTTCCTTCACTACCCCTAACCCCTGGTTGCTGTTTTCTTTACTGAAGTTTTCTGAGTAGTCTGAAGCAGCAGGTACTTCTGCCCTGAAGAACAAGTGACTTTCCTTTTTTATTTCTGGCACAAGGAACAGAAGTGGTTATTTGTGCAAGACTTGATTCCACTGCCCACTTAGCAGACAGGGAGAAGATAACTTATCTTGACCTCGTCAGTGGCACCTGTCTGCAGAATCTCTAGATGTGTATACATTAACTAGGAAGGAGAAAAGGGAAACTTAAATTGCGTTAGAGGAAAAACCCCCACACAAACAATATGGGATTGTATGTGTGTATTCTACGTCAGTATTTTTATCTAACAGTGTGGGGAGGCAGCGGAAGATGCTTGTTCTACAGTAGGGGATCTCCATGTGTAGATTATTAAGGAATATTGAGGATCCTGGGTGGGATCAGCCTCACTTCAGCCTCATCCTCTGACTCTTGCTTAAGAGTATTTGAACCAGACTGCAGTTGAAAGAGTGATTAGAGGACTGGCAAAGCCTTCATAGGGGCTGAAAATTTTGGAACAGCTACAGTTGAGCAACTGTTTCAGTTTTTCAGTAGCTGGTTGAGGAGGCACTTGTATTGCAAAATCAGGTAGAAACTTGATTACCAAAATATTTGGCTGAGAAGGGCATTAGCTGCTGCTGAGTCCGTGCACAAACTTCTAGTGTGTTTTATTCATTACTGGGTTGGCTTAGTTTTTCTGGAGGCATCTGTAAGGTCTTCAAAAGCTATTAATATAATCAGAAATAAAGGGTTTGTTTAGGCAACTTATTAAAAACTGCAATTAGTGAATAAGAAATACCTTTTAATGTTTTTAATGAAGACAGCAGGATGCACAATTAGTGTCTAGATTTTTTTCAGGTTTTCTAGAGAGTTTTTACAAATAGGCTTATAGGCTCGACTGTCTTTCAGAGGTATAAAAACTAGCAGAGATTTATCTGCTAGAAATCACTTCTATTGTTGCCCTCTGCAGTTTCCCCTATAGAGACAGGGTAGGATATTTGCTGAGGGTTGTTAATTTATATTTTAGTGTTTGATGCTGCAGAACTACTCTGTAATTTCTACTTTTTTTTTTCCTTCTCATAATTTGGTAGCTTCAAGTCCTTTTGGAAAGTTATGAGGGTATGTGTGAAACTCATGTGAGTTTTTGTCTAGTCTCTTTTCTAGTGTTGCAGTCAGGACAATTTAATTGCAATACTTCTGGGAGGCTTCAATAGATGTACCAGGTTTTACTCTCAGTGTAGCCATGCAAAAATATGTTTTAAGATGTATTTTATAAAGTTTCTTTAGTTTCCTTTGAAATGTTTGACTGAATACATTAATTTATGGTAACAGAAATTTTAATCGAAAAAAGGGGAGTATAACTCATTGTAGCATGAAAACTTTCCTCTTTGACCTAAGTACTTTGGACACCTTAATAGCAGATATTTAGCTGTCAAAAGTTGGAGACCTTGTGACACAGATCTAACTTCTTAAGGCTTTCATATAAAAAACTGTCTGTGTATAATTTGATAGGTTACAGCCCCAGCCTTCTGCAGTTTTCTGGAGATATAGAATGAAATGCTTCCTGTTGAATCACACAGGTGCATTGCTGTGTTGCATTGTGTTTGTCACAAGTTTCAAGCCCATGAGTGTGAGAAGCAGAATATGCTTCCTGACAAATTGTTGTCCATTTGGCCTGTGAAGTGGAGGTAATGCAAATGCACTGCCCCTATAAAAAGAACAGTTTTTAAATTGTTTGTATTTATTTGGAATCTTCACTGTGTACAGGCTGTGTATGTGTTTGCTACAGGCTGGATAATTGTGAACTTAACCCCTAATTTTCTTTAGGTTATAAAACAGCCTTAAATACTCTGTACAAACCGTGACAAAAACTCCCAGCTGACTGCATCGAACATGCAGGATCTGCAAATCATCTTCTCTCCAGACAAAACTAAACTGGGTTATTATGAAACCAGTTAAACACAGTAGTTCTGTAAACGTTGCTTGCCTGATGAAGTTGATGTCCCTCATGAATAGGTTTCTGGATAACAGCAAGTACTTATGCAGTTTAATTGATTCCTTGTTATCAGTGCTTTATAGTGATCAAATTCTTAAAACATTCAGAGGAATGAAGTCCCTTTTGTAGCAGCCAGTTGTGTGTCAGTCAGTCACTGGGAGCAAGCTGTGTAACTGGTGAATTAGATGTCTGCCCACGGGGCTGTAGTCAGCAGCCTGTGACAGTACTGAGAGAGAAAAATGAATTTAACACGCACATTGCCTCAATATTTTTCAGACACTGGCCAGAAGAAGACCCCAGACAAGAAAGATGGGCGACGAATGTCCTTTCAAAAGCCCAGAGGGACTATTGAATATTCCGTAAGTTACTGCTTTATTTAGAATGCCTTTGCATTGCGAGTACAGGCTTTACATTTTTTATATATTTTGTAATTAAATTTATGTCATTTGTCGTGAATCTTAGAATTCTGTGCATCTGATGTTGTATGTTCACAGGAATGAAAGGGGAAATCAGCTAGCAGTACTTGAGTAATGCTGCTTGCTCTTGTGTTTTCTATTAAGTTACTTTTTTTTATTACCAATAAAATGAAGCTGCTGACTGGTTCAGTTTTAGGTAACTAATTAGAAGCAGTAAATAACACTAATTATAAAATCATGCGCAATTTCCCTGTTTTCAGCATTATTAATAACTGTTGACATCAGGAGAAATAACAGAGTGAAAGGGAGGGGGGAGCTATGTCTTGATACTGACCTTCTCGTGTTCTTCTAACAGTTTCAATAGATCTATACGGTTTACTGTACCGGTCTGTTTCTGCAGCAGTATCTGAAAATGGAGCCTTTCTTTGCCTGTTCTGTTCTTGAAATGACCCTCAAACTGTGCTGCAGTCAGCTTTTCACATTTGTGGTTACTAAGGGAAACTGAAGTGAGAAGTATCTGTCTTGTGTAATATGCTGGAAACATAATTAAGCCTATAAATAATGCTTATAGGATTGACATTAAAATAAGGAAACTGTCACAGTTATCTTTGAAAGCTTTGGATACTGGACATGATAAAATAAAAATGAGAACAACTTTGTGAAGAACTTTTTTACTTGACCTCTTGTTGTGTTCTTATTCCAAGAATAGGAGATACGGGGGAGACTTGTCTCAGTGTACATGAAGCCAAGCTGTGTCTTAACTCTAGAGAAGGCTGTGATAGTCACTTGGAGAGAGGATGGCAGAGGATGTGTGCATTGGAGTGAGAAGCACTTAATTAGTGTGGCTTATATTAGGAATTGGAATGTAATTCTAGCCTATAGTAACAACTTTCTCAAAAAAGAAACTTCTCCTGTGTAGATCGTAGCAGCTGAAGAGTGGCAAAACGACTGTTCTTTCTGTCACATTAACCCCATTGTTTCTGAAATAATTAGGAAAAACGCTTAGGTACAACTGTAAAGCTGAAGTTCCCTTTCAGTCAGTAAATCCCTTCCCTTCCCTCTTGCCACCACATGCCCACATCTACTCTGGTGTGTAAGATTCTAGACAAAGCTAAAGCACCAAGCTTTCCTTGTCTAAATTCATATGTTTGAGTCAAGTTACCATGTACTGCAGGTTTGTGTGTTCCAGTAGGTGGGATTTTAGTTGCAAAAATAACTTTCTTAATACATACTGAAGTATGCATCACTTCCTTGTGAGTCAAAAAGATGATTCACAGGAATCAAAGGCTGTGTCTAAACCTGGTCCAGCTTCTAAAGGAGCCTGTTGTGTGTATGGAACAGGCTGCATTTCAGCCTCTCAAATGGGGTGTTGTGTCTGGGCTCCATCTCACTCATCACGTACTGAAGTTAACACTGAATTTTCAGACCTTTTGGTTGTATTGAGCAGATAATGTTTTAATAAAATACATAAAATACCTACCCTTTAGGAACAGAGGTTATGTTCACTCTTTGTATTACTGATATTAGTAACTTCTGTGGTCATTTGCTACTGTTACTAATAAATAATACATTATTCTATGTGGAGAGATGAGCTTAGGTCTGGCTTCTGCCTTCGTCCTTCTACTAGTCTTCAAAGCAACAGCACATGCACTTGTATCCACATGGACTTACTTAAACATCTGATTATGTTGCTGCTTTGAGAAGTAGTAGAAGGATGAAGGCAAAAACCAGACCAGACCCCCAGTATTATTGAAAAGTTAGGGGTGCCTTTTGCTCTGGAAGTGTTTTGCTTGATTTGGTTTTTGGTGGTTTGTTTGGGGTTTGGTTTTCTAATGTGTTATCTTTTCCAGTGGTTACAAGGGTTCAGGAGGAAAGGGCTTGTTTTTGTTCTTCAAGTTTGAAGTGAGATGTAATCTCAGTGTTTTTTTTAAAATACACTTACAAAAAACCAGAATTCCTTTTAAAAAAGAAAATCATTGCTTTAGGGACAAATAAACAATAAAATGTATTTTTCTCTTTAACTGCTTTCTGGCTTTAGCTGTAAAGTTAAGGATTTTAATCTAAAATTGCCAAAGCATAATAGCTCAGAACTGCTGTTCTGTATGTGGCACTAGTGAGAACATGTCAACAGATGGGGTAGATTATTTTATTTAAGTTAATGTAATTTCTTCTTTTCTAAATGTCAGTCAGCAGATCAGATGCAAATGGGTATTTTCTGTTTCAGAATTCACAGTTGGTGTTCCAAGCCAGTTGTTTTGCCCTTCTGTGCATTCAGCTGATGCATGTAAACAGGCTCTAAGGACCAACAGAGCAAACAGTTGAGGTGATTTATTGTTACTAGCTAGAACTTTCTTTAGGCTCTTTTATAATGTGAAAACGATAGTTTTATGTTGCTTATGTAATGTAATTTTATTGCCATGGTTGTGATAGAAGTCACTTGTTCAGTGTTGTTCAAACACAACCAAGTGCCTGCCTACACATGTTAGAAGCAGCAACTATAGATTAATAAGAAGCATAAGCAGGCAATGTTGGCCACTGATCTCCAATGCTAGCAGTTGTATGTTTTGCTTCAGCAAAAGCTTTCCCTTTGAGAAGAGAGAGATAATCTCTGTGGATATTTTTTTCTGAAGTGCAATAGACTTTTTGTTTAAAAAATAGTGTGACTGAGCAGTGGGGGCAGATAATTTGTTTTATCAGTAAGACTTTCCTTTTCCTGCCCCACTCCCTCTTCTTCAGCGCTCTCTGGTTCAAAGGCTGTGTGGTGTTTTTGAGGTATAGCAGATGACTAGTTAACAAAGGTTACAGAAGCCTGTAGTAGACCAGAACCGTAAGAGTGAGTTTCAGACCTCGGACCTCAGTGTTGAACTGCCAGACTTGATCGCATATGACCTTTTCTTGGTTACTTACTGGCAAGTTGAGTGATCAGAAACTGGGTCTGGACTCTCATTTGCATTTTTCTTTTAGTTTGAAGCAGTTAGGTATGTATAGTTAGCACTGGAACTACAGGGGCTTCTTAAGGTAAGATGGGGAATTCTTGATTCTTTGTAAGATTTATGGGTGGCAGCTCTTTCTGTAGTCACCATCAAACAGATGAAAATTCTCTAGCTTTAAACTCAAGTGAAAACTTACAATTGTTTTATGTAACGACTTGCTGAACACGTGCATTTTGAGGGTAGATAAACAGCAAGTATCTGACAATAGCTTTCTGTAGAACATAGTGCATTTATTTTGCTGTGCATCTTAGGGTAGCTTGGCTAGAGTACTGAAAGTGTTTCTGTCTCCTGGTGCAGCTAGTTCTATTGCCTTTTCCGTGCTGTTTAGAGTACTAAACACTTAAGAGCTTTTCCTTTTTCTTTAGTGTTTCCGGTTCAAAGCTAGGATTCTGGGAGAATGTAGACAGTGTGGATCACAATGATGACATACTATTTCATCTCTTGAGTCTTTTAAATAGTGTTTGAAATCTCTTAATCTTTTAATTTCTCTTTTTCTGATGATGGGTATTCTAGAGATTAGACTTGGTAACAATTAGTTGATGTAGTGTGGTGATCTTTTCCTTCTAAAGACTTGGGTACAACACCAAAGTTGTTGCTATATTGTCTTTTCTCTGTTATCCTCTTAGTTTTCTGATAGTTCTTATTAATACTCTTTTTGTTTTGTTGTTTTCTGTTAAACAGCCAGTCTTAAAGTATTTGGGATTTAAAGGACACAAAGGCATTTTTAAGTAATCAGTGATATTTTTTAACAAAAGAATAAGTGAACACCAATTGTTGAGATGCAGCAGCAGTAAAGTTCATTGACATATCAGCAGAGTTTGGCTTTAAATAAGCCAGCTGCTAACTGTCAGAAATAAAGGCAGTTTGAGCCATCATCAGTGGTGCCTCTGAAGCTCTTTGTATATAGGTTTAAACAAGTACACCTATTCAGGGAATAATATTTTCACAAGTCTGACAGTTGTTTTTCAGATATTTACTTGTATCAAAACAAACTGTGGCATTTCTGTTAAAACTACGAAATGATGCTATCCTTGTTCATTACACCACCACCCCCCAAAAGGGGAAGTATTCCTATGAAGATTCAGCTTAGTGCTTCAACACCCAAATACTGACATAAACTACTCAGGGCAACATTTGAATAGCTACATGCCTAATGCATAGGGACTTTGTTTCATAGGAGGGAAGAATTTTGTTTTTACCCTTTCTCCCTGTATTGAATTGAAGGTGGGGAGTGTGAAAGTATTCCAAAAGCTGGGGGTTGTGGATGTGGTACATGATGGCACATTTAAAGAATCACAGACTTGGGGATTGGAAGGGAATCTTGAAAGATCATCCAGTGCAATCCCCCTGCCAGAGCAGGATCCTCTATATCAAGTCACACAGGAACTTTCCCACAAAGTTATTCTTTCAGCTTTTGGCTGATCAGATTCTATTTTTTTAAATTAGAATTGGAGAATAGGAAAATAGCCCTTGGAGGCATTTAAGAAGGTATCGCTGCTGCTTGCTGAATTCCCATGATGTGAAGATTTGCCTGTGCAAACTCTACAGCTTAGTAAGAAAAGGAGGTTATGTTAGTTGCCATTCTTGTTTGTGATTTGTGAGATAAGCCCTTCAGTTGCCAAGAGATTCTAACCAGAATAGGATAATATCTGCTGGTTTTTTTTAAAGCAGTTGTTCAGAGAACATACACTGTACAAAGAAAAATGTGATTGCGTTATGCACTTTTACCCCCTTTTATCTAATTCTTTGACAGTTTAGTAAATGATAAGAAAAAGCATTCTTTTCTGCAGTTGTCATGGAAAGTTAAAGTTAAGTGGATAGCCTGAAAAGTAGAAGGAAAATGTGTGTAGTGTGGAACTTGTGCAGTTGTAATGAGAGGGACAAATGAGAATACATTTAAGACAGGAGTCAGTGGATTTTATTTAGCAGCACGAATCTAGCTTTGCTTAGATTGGTTCATCTTCTAATTGATGAGATTTTTCCTGCTGCAGTGTTTATGAAGCTCTGTGCTGTATGCAGTACTGCTTTTAGCTATGTGTTCCCTTGTCATATCATCTTAAATGCTTACTCTGAATTCTTTTATTGGCAAAGAGAATTTCAGAACTTGTTTCCCTTTTACTTTGTGCTGGCTCGTATTGAATGCATTTTAGGAGATGGGGCTGAAAAGAAGAGCTTGAAAGAATCCTTTGCTTACTTGGGAATCACCTACTCAAAATGCTTCTGCTCCATCTGCTGTCATCCTGGTTGACCTGTTTTACTTCAGTATTTTTGCTTTTTCTCTCAGTGATGGATTTTACTTTAAAGTCAGGTTGATCAAGCTTATTTCAGTAGAAGGGGGAGCATGTTTGTTTTTGTAGAGATTGCTTCAGCTTCTCTGTAAGTGAAGAACGGTGAAGAGGAGTTGAAGAGGCAGAGTTGCATGTTGTGTGAAACCAGTCAATCACATATTAGTTCAGTGGTACCCAGCAGTGAATTTATAGATCAGAAGTTCTGGTGCAGTAGCTGAACCCACAGCTCAGTGTGTGTGACTGACACTTCTCCTGGAAACTTAGTGGGAAGGCAGGTGCCTTTACATGGGTTTGCAGTAAACTGATAGGATGGTGATTGTTGTGGGGGCATCATAAGATATGAAGAGATAAGGTTCATCAAAATACTGGTAAAGCTAGATAAGATTTGTAAACCACCTTTTGAACTCACTGCTTACAGTTTTGTTTTTCTTTTTTTCCCTGATTTGATACAGGTGGAATCCAGAGATACTTTAAACAGTATTGCCTTGAAATTTGACACAACACCCAATGAACTGGTTCAGTTAAATAAGCTTTTCTCCAGAGCAGTCGTTCCTGGACAGGTACTACTACACAATATGTTTCTTACTCAACAAAGATCTTTTTCCCTATATTTCTCATCTCTACCAGAGAAAGTGTGAAAGTACTTCCCTTACTGGTTTTCCTGTTGGCTTTGCAAGAGTGCTTTTCTCTAGTTTGTCATTTCCTTGTGTCTCTTAAATAACTGTCTGAAAGCAGAACATGTAATGAAGCTACCTGTCTGTCTCAAATAAGGTCAGAGGACTTGTAAAACTAAATATACCTCATGGTGTAATACCGCTTGGGTACAAGCTAAATTGTTCCTTTGCAAATACAGCAGGCTGTTTACCAGCTCAGAAGATAAATTCAGGGTACATCTTGCAAACAACATTCCTGACTGCCTATTACTGCCTGCAGTTGTATTTTAATAAATGCTTCCATTCTACAAACTTGCTATCTTCACCAGCAGTGTAAGATCCATCATTCACTTCTTATAGATCACTACTGCTTACATCTTTTTCTTCCTCCATCCCCCCCCATTTTTTCCTTTCCTTCACTTGGCTTTGAAAGCCGGGCCTGGAAACAAATGTTAGGTCAGCTCATGGTATGAACCACTGGCCATTTGGCTTGAGCTCTGTGTATTTCTGATTGCTGCAGAGCTTTGCCAAGGCAGCTGATCTGAATGCCTGCCATGGCCAAAATAAGGTATTAAATGAGTGAGTAACTTCAGTTGATTTTTGTTTGGTTGTTTTATTATTTTATTTTTCACATTCCATGCAAAGAGCTGTATCTGTGAACTAGCTCCCCAGCCTGCTGCTTGGTTGCTCAAATTATAATAGAGAAGAGCAGGAGAAGTAATTGGATAGGTCTTCTTTGGACACTATTCAGTTTCTGAACATGCTGTATTCTTCTGCATTCTGTCCTGAATTCTTCCTCTTATTATGATCAAAAATCAAGACAACGTTAAACTTCCGAAGCTGAAATTAAGAAGTACTTTGCATGGTGGTGTTAATTCCTTCAACTCATAATTTGTGTGAAAAGTCAGTGGGAGTAGGAATGATTTTGTATACCAGAACTGGTGGGAAATCTAAAGTGAACCTGAAAGCATAACTTCTAACTACATTATATCTTCTTTATAGATTTTGTATGTTCCTGACCCAGACTACATTTCTAGTGCGGACAGCTCCCCCTCTCTAAGTCCTATAAGTCCCCTATCACCTACATCTTCCGAAGCAGAGCTTGACAAGGCTACAGTAAATGTAGGTATACCTGTTGTCCTTGACATTAACTTTCCCGTAGAAGATAAATGTTGCAGATGCTATGCTTTCTTCTTAAAATATCCTGTTGTTATGGGGAGAAAATACAACACTTGGAGTTTAATAGTAAAATAGTACCATTTCAAAATTAAATGCTAGCTTTTAGTCTTTGTGAATGACAGTTTTCTATTTGAAAACTGGTTTGAAGGCAGGTTAATTTATAGCAAAATACTGTGCACACTGAAATCTTGAGTACAAGTTCCTGTTGCATTTCTGTGTGTTTGCTACCTTATAGAATTAGTTAAGCATTTGTCTGTAATCTCTTACAGCTTTTGTAACAATGATACTTCTGCAGTAATGCTAAAATAGGTAAAAGATAAGGGCTCCTTCTTTTCCCCATCGAGGTGTGGGAGGGGCTTCTCCATAGTTCTATTTAGCAAAACCAGAAAGTCTCTGTCATTGAATGGCTAATTGTAGCTGACTTCTGCTCAGCAGTTCTACCTTTGTAGACTTTCAAATACTAAAATTGTTTAGTCATCCAAGCTGCTCTGTAATTCAGCTCACGTGCATGTTTTTGGCTAGGAGCTAGCTTTGTTAAAAGCGTCTTTCCAGGAACACTGCTTTGCTGTCAACAGAATTCCACAGGGTGAACTCCAACCAGGAAGAGGCAAACTTGGAGCCTGAGCTTCTGTACAAATAAGCAATTATGACCTCATTCAGATGTTTCTTAGTGTGTCACTGCTATTCTTTTCCCAGTTATTATATTTTTACTCAAATAACTAGTTTTCTCAATAGTGCTTAGTCAAGCTGTCAAATATCTGCTCTGGGATTCTGTGTGCTCAAAGCTTAGGAGCGTTTGAAACTTGAAGCATTTGGTGTATGTTTTGCTTTTATGACTTGGCCAAGGAAGTTTAAATAGAAAAGTATTGCTTTGTCACTGAACTGCATTGCATAGGCTGTGATGAACCTTCTACTGAAAGTTCCAGTTTGATTTTGCTGTTACACCTCTACTTTGGCCTGATATGACCTGTTTACTCCGACCCTTTTCTTGTGATATGTTTGCTGTCATTTGTACTGAATGGTACGACTATGTTTTGTGGCAAACTGAAGGTGTCATGGCACAGTAAATAATCTGCAAGAACACATTATTCTCTCTGTCTCAAAATGACTGTAAATGTCAGGATAACACTACCTATATAGCATAGGTCATGACAAGTTATTCAGAACTCTTCCTGCACTCTAGTAGATGCCATGTCAAACCCCCTCATCTTATTTTGCTCTTTTTCATTATTTTGTATATGCTTCTTTGCATGCAGTCGGCTAAGGGGGCTTAATAGTGTAGCAACATCTGTAATTTGATTCATTTTTGGACAGTACTTAGCGGAGAGAAAAGGTTGGTAAAGTAGAACAAAAATAGAGATGAAAAGTTCAAGTCCTCTCCTGCAAAAATAATTTGGTTTAATGTAGGCAATTCATTGTTAAATGTCATTTAGCAGTATTGTTGAGAATTGTTTTGATCGTCTCTGATGTTTTACCTACCATGAATCATTACAAGACCTTCAATGCTTCAGGGAGACTCAAGGGAGCGGTGTGACAATACGGCAGCGTTTATGAAAGTCTCTGTTTCAGGGGCCTTTTGAGGTACATGTAACGAGGGAAAAGATGTTCCTACACAGAGTCTGCAAAAGAAAGCGAAGAACAGTAATCGCCTGTGCTTGTCAGTGTGGACTCTGTATGTGAGTTCAGTTGGGTTTCCTGTCATTCCAGTGACACAGAAACTTTGCTCACCTTCTCTTTAAGCATGGATGGCTTTGTTCATCATAGCACCTGTTACTGGTGTTTCTCTTTTCTCTCTCTGCTGATTGATGTCCTCATGAGTGACAAACAGTTGCGTGTATTCTCTAATGCTCTCTATTGGTCTGTCTTCTTTGACTCTCCTGCAATTTTGACTCCAGATTTGTGGTTTAAGAGTAGTTCAAGGTAAAGAGGATACATTACTCTGTGTGATGTAAAGGAGTCTTCTCCCTGTGCAATGGACATTGAAATCAGTGAGTTCTTGCTAGAAATTGCATAATATGATTAACCAACACACAAACCTCTATTGAGGAGAAATATAAACAGGCTCTATTTTGTTTCTTGTTACAAAACATTGCGGAGTAGCCATGCACAACCATGTGGCTAAATACAGTCTGTGTGATCAGGGCTGAAGTATCGCCTCTGTGAGGCAAGGCTGAGAGTGTTTGGGTTGTTCAGCCTACAGAAGGTTCTGGAGAGTAGCAGCATTGCAGTACTTAAAGGGGGCCTACAGGAAAGACGGGGAGGGACTCTCATCAGGGAGTGTAGTGGTAGGACAAAGGGAAATAGTTTCAAGCTGTGAAAGAAGGTAACTTTAGGTTCAATATTAGGAAGATTTTTTTGCTATGAGGGTGGTGAGGCACTGGAGAATGTTGTTCAGATAAATTGTAGTTGTCCAATCCCTTGATGTGTTCAAGGCTAGGTTGTATGTAGCTCTGAACAACCAGGTCTAATAGGAGGTGTCACTGCCTATGACGGGGGTTGGAACTACATGATCTTCAAGGTTCTTCCAACCCAAACCATGTAAGACCTGCACAACCCTGTTTGGTTGGTTTTTTAACATTGCTGTAGTTGAGCTCTGATTTCAGTGTGTATTTCACTAAGTTTCTTGGTGTCAGCGTCTATGAGAGAACTCAGATTTTTGAGCCTTTCTTAATGCAGCTGCATTTTCTTAAGGATTTCTTTAATCTGATACATGTATTTGAGAAGATCCAGCAAGCTTTATTACCTGTCAAACTTAAAGCCCCCTTCAGAATAATATGTAGTGATATGGGTGTTGTCACTACATTAGAAAGTCTGACACCAGTTTCTTTCCTGCTACTGTGGCAATAGGAATGAGGGACAGCTGGCTTATTCACAGTGGACTTGACTACCAGCTGGGGACTCATGCATCCACTTGCTAAGTCACATGCATCACAAAGGCAGCCACATCATTTTTAGGAGATACACATGTATAGAAGAAGTCGTTTCTGGGAAGCTTGCTTGTTAATTGTATCTTCAGTAGCTTTTTCAGCAAGATTCAGTTTGGTGTTCTAGAAGTTGGTTTTGGGTTGGTTTTTTTTGTTTGCTTTCGAACTAATGTTGAAAGATGCAGGCAAAGGCTAAAGCTGCGCCAGAGAGATGATGAACTAGAAACAATTGTGCTTAATGTTCCTGGATATGATTAAAGACATTTATCTGCAATCTGCACTGGTGAATAGAACTGAACAGAAAAGCAGAAAACCAACGGGAACATACAAGTTCTCTCTTTATGAATAGTAATATTTTATTAGTAACTAGAAATTGCAATTATGTGTGAAATGGAGATTTTAAATGTTGGTTAAGTTCCAAAACGGGATTGCTGGGACTATAAAATAGGATTTGGCAGAGTCTATTACATGTGCAGCTTTTACTTGAAAATGTTGGACGTTGCCTGACCTGTCTCTGGTAGGGTTCCATGTTCACTGGTCTGTTGGATATACTTCTATGCAGCAAGATAGATACCTTTTCGTGTTGTCTGCCTATGAAGATCATTAAGGAAACCCCCTGGAAGCTTGTTAAAGCTGGAAAATATTCCTTTCTGCTAACTTCTGGTCTAATTTTTCATGTGACAGGGCATTGGATGGTGGCCTTGACTGGGTTCTGATTATTTGTTGTTTGTTTCCAGGTTAATTCTGAATGATTGCCCGCTAAAGTTTCTTATTCTGAGCTGGTTGAGCCATGGTTGATTAGAGACACTGTCAGATCAAAGCAGTCCTTTACAGTGAACTCAAAGCCTGTTTTTATATTTGCTTTTGAAGAAAAATTACATAAGAAAAAATCTCTTAAAGTCAATATCATAAAGTTGCTAAGTTCTTTTTTTGTATTCCTTTTAGGATCCAGATGGAGTCCAACAGAAAGAGTCAGCTGCTTCACCACCACATGTGTGTGTTCGTCCTTCGAGAGTGGTATCATCCACCTCCGAAGAGGAAGAAGCGTTTACAGAGAAGTTCCTAAAAATCAATTGCAAATACATTACGAACGGCAAGGTACTTCAGCATTCAGGTTTCACTGTTACTGTATGTGATGTAAAAATGAAGTACATGAAAGTCATTAACATATGGGAAAGTTTACCTACCGATGTGTGTATGGAATTCGTCTCTGAGATCAGTTGCCTTTGGATTCTTGGACCACTTGTTTCTTAGACTTGGAGGGTGCAGCTAATAAACAGTTACCCTGGGCCAGACCTCCCCATCCTATTAATTCCCTTGTGTAAGGGCATGAGGTCTGTGTCCTGTATTAGTATCTGTTACAAGTAACAATCTCCACCTGCAGTGGAGAAGAGTGTCTTAAACTGCATGAATGTAGTTGAGTAGCTTCACTACTGTTTTCCTGAAGCAGAGCAATGAGCAGAATCTTCTGCATCTGTAAACACTTCTATGTGGAGTAGAGTATGGTAGAATGTACTTATTGTTGTCTTTGATGCAGTAGTTAGAGTGTTCTCTGTCATTACACAAACATCTCCAAGGTAGTGGCGCTTAATTAACTTCTATTCAGTTTGGAGATGCACAGTACTTGCACAGATTTTTAGGGACTGAGATCATGTCAAAAGACATTACCTTAAGACACTTTAGGAAAAAATTGAAATATATTCCTCTTCCACCCTGCAAAATATAGCTCTTACGTTCTTTAATGTTGACAAATCATGCCTTCGCTCAAGGTGAAGGAATGCAAAGAAACTCAAATTAACTGCAGCGCTTCCTCCTTCAGCTGCAGTTCAGGTATGTACGTAGAAATACTGCTGAGTGCATTTGGCTCAGCAGTAGCTTTGCAGATAACTTACACTAATTATAACCAGACTGTTTTTTAGGAGATGCTCATTAAATTTTTCTGTGTTGGTGGAAAGGATTGCAGATCTGTGTATCTCTAGGTATGAAGTTTTCTGACAGTATGCACTGGCAAAAACTGTGTATTAAAAGTGGGCAAGGGAGGGACTGAAAAGGCTTTTTTTGCTGATTTGTTCTACTTTGCAGTTAATTTGCATCACTCCTTGCACTGTGTGCCTAGGTGATTTGTTTTGGTGTTGATCCTAGACAAGTCACTGCTCCTTGGGTCTAAGTACTCTGATTGGAACAAATTGAGTACTGTGAGCCTCTGTTAGAGATTGGCTGTACTGAAAAAATGTAGGGTTAAAATTTACAGCATGTTTATGTGCTGCAGTTCCTCATAAAAGTATTATGGGAGTGTTCACAACATCTGTCTGACTTGCATCTTTACAGCCTGTTTTCTAAGAAATCCAAGGAGAATTCTTTTTCTACAGAGTTGTATAATCCACCACAGTGCCAGTCTGTATACCTGGGGAGACAAATGAATGGTGACTTGCTGAGATACGAGTGCCAGGTTTCATAAGTTGAACCTTGTAATGTAGCCTTTGTCTCGTGTGGTAGGGGTGTCCTCTTGCATGTTGTCATAGTCTATCCTTGATGCATTTCCTGATAGGTGCAATACAGTAAACCTTCATATCTTCTCTGGAGAGGGCTTAAACCTTTTATCTTCTATTTCCCTCTCTGGAATTTGTTTTTTTATAGGGCTTCACATGTGAAGTCTTAGTCATCATCAACTGATGCTCATAAACTGAAATTTGTGGAAAGAGCCTTTTTTATAATGTGTTGAGTTTCACATTTGTGCAAGGCCTTGCATTAAGAGAAGTCTTAGTTCTCACTTTTCCAGACAGCTTATTCTACATGTATTTGGAGTTGGATTTAGACAATCCTGTGACTTTCTGGACAGGCACACTGCAATTCTGAGATGCAGTGGCTGGAAACTTCTGCTCTGTTGTAGTATTTCTCTCTTACCTGTTGTGGTTACTGTTAGAAACAGTGTGGTGGTCTCAGTTAGAAGTGGAGTAGCATCTTGGTCAGACCAAGATGACATCTGTTGTCAGAAGTTCTCTCAGACCTTTTGAAAGGTGTTCTACTCAACTTCTTAATCTTAATTGTTGGGCTCATGGATGTCAAAGTTTGCCTGTAATCCTCCCTTTATGATGAGTTTCTCTTGGATATTTTATAGGTCTTACAGCTCCTACTTCCTGAGGTTTAAGGAATTTGAATGGAAAGAAGTTAAAACCAGTTCAGAGTTGCCTGTTTGTATGCAGGTGCAGTGTAATCCACTCTCAATATGCAGGGGTTTATCTAGTTTAGTATTTTTCCGGACCATGTTTAAGAGTGAAGGGATCTTTTTTTAAATAACCTATTGAGTTCTCATGGTTTTTAGTGATAAAAGTGGTTCAGCGTTTCCCTTGAGGCTGTTAAACCTGAACTTCACCTCAACAGAAATTCAGTTCGTGTCTTCAGAGTTTGTTTTGCATACAGGAAACTTGACTCCTACAGGTGCTATTATGGTGAGCTTTTTGTTCAGAAGCAGAACTTCCTGGAGCAATGGTATGTTGAACTACTTAGTAGCTGTATGCAGTAGCTTTTTTCTTCAACAGCTAGTTAGAAGTAAGGTACAAGAAAACAACTCAGTGGTTATTTGGTGGAAGATGTCTTTAGGAGTCTGTTTTTTCCTGTGCTACTCTTACCAACAACTGAGTTCCTTATGGATTTAATTCTCTTTTTTCAATTCTTTTCTCCCCAGAACTAGAAAATTTGATCAGAGTACATGCTGGTACCATAATGGAGATGGGCAGGAGTTTGTGCGTGCCATTTACCAATCTTTTTGCTTATGCTCATGCTCTGGTTTGCTGACCTCTCTTGTTCTCTACATTATTGTTCTATGTGTTTTTTTTTAAAAAATTGAATATTTGTATAAAACAAAAAGCTGTTTCTAAAATATTTGATTGCCATCAAAGACACAGCATGACAGAGTGTGACCACAAAGGAGAAGCTGGAGTCATCTCCGTGTCTTGATACAGGATTAGGTGAGGGCCCTCATGCCTTTCTTTTCTCTGAAGAATGTATTGAAAATATTTTCAGCAGCTCAGCCAGTCTAGAGAGGGAGCACTGTAACTTTCTCCCTACTCCCAAAGCAAGGAACCAAGATTATATGGGAAGCAGACTTCAGGCTGTCAGTCATCTTCAGCACTTGTAAGATGGCAGGGCTACATTAGGCTGCGCTAGAACAAACATCTAGAATTGGGGAGGATTAGAATATCATTTCATGCTTTGCTGTTACATCATCTTAAACCATCGCTTCCAATACATAATGTTTGCAACCACTGTGTTTTATTAGTGAGCTGGATAATTATTCAGTTCCTGAGGAGCTACTCTTTTGGGATTCTTGCACAAAAGGTTTTTATGGCTTTTTAAATTTGTAAAATTAAATTCATCCGAAGCTGCATCTTGATGGCTGCACTTTTTAACATCTTGATTTTTTTTTCATTTTCTAAATGTATGTGTTCAATGAGGCAACAAGTCCATTAACTTAGGATAATCAGGATTTGACGTTGTTGCTGCTTTTATGTAAAGGAAGTTAAGATAACTTAGAGCTTAGAGTAGTTGAAGGTCTTGCCTTAGTTGGTCTTTTACATAGCACTTGCAGACAATGCTTGAAGTTTCTTTCAAACCTAGCTGGAAGTCCTGTGCTTACCAGAGAAGGATGATGTATCTTCACCTCAGAAAAGTTGATTGTTATATCTTTTAGGGTACAAAGGTGGTGTTCTTTTCTAGTATTGGGGGGGGGGAACTGTTTCATTTGGGAAAGTAGGTGGCATTAAATTGCTTCCCTTTAAAACTAGTTGTGTTTCTAGATGACTGCAAATTAGTTGACACAAGAAACTGCACAAAGTTGCTTAAATCTCAGTATAAAGGTGCATTAGAAGCAATGCAGAAAACACCACCTTTTTCCTACAAAAAATGGAGAATAAACTGGAATATAAAGGAGAAAATTTACCGCTTCTTTTCCCTCTCATTTTAGGGTACAGTCAATGGTGTGCTGCTAGTGACGCCAAATAATATCATGTTTGATCCTCATAAAATGGATCCTCTGGTCCAAGAGAACGGCTGTGAAGAGTATGGCATCATGTGTCCAATGGAAGAAGTGATGTCAGCTGCTCTGTATAAGGAAATTGTGGACAGCAAAATTAAGGATTCATTAAGCATGTAAGATAGAATAGTATTGCTAAAGCTTTGAGTAAATATGAACTGTAGCTGACCGTACACTAACTAGTCAAAACACATTTCCTTCTGTTACTTGATTTATTAGAACAGCATCAAAGATTGGCTTGGAAAGTCCCCTGAGAAAACTTGGTTTGCCCTAAGCTCTCCCATTTTCTGTGCTATGTAGAATAAATCCTCTTCAATGCCTATGCATTATAACGTTCTCCAATAGTCTAGCATATAGTAGGAGGTACCACACCACTTCCTCTTCTGCTTCCCTGCTGTAAAAACAGTAACAGATCTGTTTGAATCTTCAGTGATTTCAGAACTGATGTATAGACTAGAAAATTTAGGTGCAAATCTGTATTACCTATCATTTTCACAAATTTCAGCAAATTATTGTTTCTCTGATAAACTAGATTTCTGAGAATTGTGTGTATTATGGGGATTGAGAGTAAATTGTGTTCTCATTTTTGCTAGAGGAAGAACTGCCTATTTACCATTGGGTGTAATCTTGTTTGGGGTGAACAGAGTGACTTTGGGCAAAAGGCATTATGAAAAGAATCTTCTTTTCATTCTATCTGTTGCTTAAGTTTTATACTGTCTTCAGAAATAGCATTTGTTCTAACATTACAGCTAGGAAGGATTTTTAAAAAGCAAAATGAATCTTAAAAAATGCCATCTTCACCCATTACAGCCCATAAAGCACAAACATTTGCAGACTACCTTGTCCATCTGACTGCAATGAAGTGGCCTTTAACCAAAGCAGAGTTTTCTGTATGTGTGAGAGTACAATGTTTGCCTGATGTGTAACTAAGTCACGCCATCACAGAGTAGCTTTAGTTAGAAGAGACCATAAGACCAACCTTTGACCCAGTTCTGCCAGATCACCCCTAAATCATGTCCCTCAGCACTAGTCTTTCTGCATTTTTCAGTACCTCCCTGGATGATGATTCCACCACTGCCTTGGGCAGCCTGTTTCAATGTTAATGCTTCCAGTGCAGAAATTCTTCCTGGCATCCAGCATAGAACTCCCCTGGTGCAGCTTGTGGTCATTTCCTCTGATCCCATTGCTTGCCACTGGGGAGAAAAGATTGAACCCCTCGTCACTCCAACCTCCTTTTAGGGTAGCTGTAGAGAATAATGAGATCTGCCTGCAGCCTCCTTTTCTCCAAGTTGTCAGGTGCAAAGATGCTCAGTAACTGAAGAAAGCACATTAACAGCTCTTTACAGGAACTGTACCAATTACACTGTTCTTCTGTGTGTCCAGACAGACATCTAGGAAGAAAAACCTTGTTTCATACCATTTTTAAGCTCAACTTCAGCAGAGACCTGGTAGTAAATTGGTATCTTGGCCCAGTTTTATTTGCTGCCTGAAGTCATCTGTTTCTTGAAAGTACTATGAGAATAACATGTACATGAGTTGTACTTCTGGAGCTTTTGATGTGGAGTGATGATTCCTTCTGCATGATTGTTTTCTGCTAGTTGTACTTTCCAAATAGAGTTTTACATAGGTGCACATAGTTCCTACTTCAGCTGATGTATGGTGCAAGAGATTTTGAGCATTACATTTAAATCTACCTATTTGAATCATAACATTGCTGTTGCAAAACAAGTCTTTCTGTATGTTTAGGTTCTTCATGACTCAGGGTTGACTTCTCAATTTACCTTCCATGCCCTGCTGGTTATTGTGTTCATGCAGCATATGGAATTTGTTTTGTTTACAATAGAAGTGTACTTGGAAGGAAAACAAGTTTAATAAGAAAGGGCATGCAGTGTGTTCTCTCCATGGCGAGATGGATTTATCTTTCTTGTGGACTTTGTAAACTTACAGGAAATGCTGACTTCCCCTGTTTCCTTCAGTCCCAGCACTTTGGGCCTTAAACTCATGAAAATTTGGGGCATGTTTGTAAGTTTGGGGGAAAATAAAACTCAAATTTCAGAAGTCTGTAACCAGAACTCCCAGCAGCTGGGCCCAGATCTGACAAGATCTGCATGTCTTGAGGAATTTGAGTCTTAAATCATGATTTTCCCATCATTTTTCTCTAACTATTCCACTGTTACAATGAGCCACCTTCTTCCTTTCCCAGGTTTGCCAACAGTCAAACCTACTGAAGCTTGGAAAACCTGAGTAACAAGAATAGGATTATTGATGTGATAGAAACTGATTGTGAAAGTGATTGTTTGATACTATTTTTTAAACTGTAACTTCATGTGGTAGGATTTTTTTTCATGGATTTCCTGACACACATCTTGCCTTCAAGCAAAGCAGATAGGTTAAAGGTTAAAGATAGGTTTTAAAGGCATTTTATATAATTATATGACATTAAATAGGTACCTTATATTCATTAATTATGTACCTTTCTCTCCAAGTGATGAAGATTTCAACTTTTCCTTACCTCTGTCATAACTGATTTGGGTATTATGCACCTTGAGCCACTTCTGGTGTGGATAAGTTTGCCAAGAAAGAAGGGGCAGCACTAATACCCTGTTTAAGGATGTGCTTGTTCGGTAAGATTGCACACATAGCCAGCTCTTCAAAATTTTGCCATGAAGTTTCATCTGGCCTTGTAGTTGTCCTAAAGCACCTATTACAAGTATAATCCTAAAAACCTAAGGAAATGGCCCATTCTAATAGGTAGTAAATCTTAGAAAGCATATGGATTAGAGAGTTTAAGTGAAATCAAAGCATCAACACAAACTTATCCAAGTATTAACATGAGGTTGATAATAAGAGAGTGCTTTGTCCTTTCCAAACATCCTGAATGTTAGCAGTCTCAGAAAAGGCAGTAATAGGACCTAACTGATGGGAGATTGTTGTGAGCTTAAAAGCATTTGATTTGGTAGGAGGTAATGTAAGGTCTGATGTGCTCATGGCAGTGAGGGAGTTGGCATTGAGGACTCCAGACAGAAACTGTATAACTGTGAGAAAATTTTTATGAAGGTAGTCTTTGTCAACACTGTTAGAGGTTCAGTCCCACAAGTGAGCATGTTCACAGTGCCCTTCTCTTCCTCATCTAAAACTCGCAGAATTTTTGGTTAGCTTATTTTGAAAGGAAGGTTTGAGTAAGATTATTTCTTTTGGAAAAAATAAATCCTTTTATACTTTTGTTTTTTACACCACTTGTGAATATTTGGTATCTCCTCTTTAAATTATTCGGTTATACCGAGTACTTTGGCATTGATTTTGCCTGACACTGGTATCCAAAAATGTAGGTACATGACCAGTGAAAATGCTAATGAGCGTTAGGTATTTTCCATGAGCAGAGTGGTGAAATCTACCCTGATCTTTTTAAATGTTCTGTGTTGCCTAGCTCAGATAAAGCCAGACCTAGATCATGGAATCATATGGCTAGAACAGACCTCCAGGATCATAAGTCCAACCTTCATCCCGGTCTTTCCCTATACCCTAGGCCATTGCCTCAGGGGCTCCATCTACTCTCTTTTTAAACACTTCCAGGGATGGTGGCTCCACCACCTCCTTGGACAGCCTGTTCCAGTGCCCAGTCACTGTCTCTTCAATAAAGAACTTCTTCCCCATATCCAGTCTGAACCCCACCAATGCAGCTTGAAGCCATTTCCTTTCATCCTGTCATTAGTAATTTGGGACAAGAGACCAGCAGCAGCCTCAGTACAACTTTCTTTTGGGTAGCTGTAGAGAGCAGATGACTTCTGTCATGTGTTTCTTTGCAGTGAGCTAAGTGTTAATTTCATGATAAGGTGGGATGCATCTGTATGATTTTACTGGCCTCCTTGGTAGGCAAAATTTGAAATACTGTGGAGGATTTCTATCGTTGGAGTTTATGATGGTATGTAACTTTCACTTGGTTTTCCTCTTTTTTTTTTTTATTTTCACACTTTAAGCCCCTCAAACAAGAGTGGTGGTTTCCTAGGGCATCGTTCTGGCAGCAGAAGCTCGTAAGGTGGGAAGCTCTATCTTATGTCACGTTGCTAAACGGTCTGCCACATTCTGACAACAAGATGTTTTATGTTTGTTTCTTGTTACTGGTGCTCTGGATTTTTATTTAGCACCATTAATTCTTTCCAATATTAACTTAATGAAAACAAAAATTGTGCTTGATGGCACAGGCACCTGCTATAATAACATTCTTCTTTGTTCAACAGAGATGTAGATCAGCTGTCTGTAAGGGAGCTGTGCCATTCCAAGAAAGCAAAGAGCAATACAGACGAAACGGATTCCAGGATACGTGATACAGGCAATGACAGTGCTAGCACTGCTCCGAGGAGCACAGAGGAGTCTCTCTCAGAAGATGTCTTTACAGAATCAGAACTCTCTCCAATACGAGAGGAACTTGTTTCCTCAGATGAGCTTCGACAAGACAAATCATCTGGAGCATCATCAGAATCTGTCCAAACAATAAACCAAACTAGTGCTGAATGTTTAACAATCATTTCAGACTTAAATGAAACTGCCAGTGACTTAAAACCCAGTGCTGAAGTGGTGGTAAATGTGAAACAACAACTTGGTACCTACAGCTTAGATTCAGAAAGTGCTGAAAAGCTTATAATGGGGGGACAAGAACCTGGTGAAAATACTGTAGATGTCCTTCAGCATTCTTTGCAAGGATCACAGGGTAGTGAAGAGCATGACAACAAGGCAGAACTGGGAAACAATCAAGATTCCTCACTAGGAAGGCAACCAGAAGGACAGAGTAAGGTGAGGGAGGAAAGTCCGTGTTGCGAAGGTACCACAGAATCTCAAAAGGCAGAGACAGCTAACAAAGGACAAGGAGTGAGAGAGCAAACACAAGACTCGGAAACGGAAGTAGAGGAACTCCGCAAGCTGTGGAAGAGCCACACTATGCAACAAACGAAACAACAAAGGGAGAACATGCATCAGGATTCACACAAAGAGATTAGTCAGAAAACTACGATGGCAGGTGATGGGCAGTTGGAAGGTAAGTCAGTATTTGTGTTTGCTTTCAGGTTAACAATTTATTTCCCCCAGCTCACTGGAATTTTCATTGCTTTTACTTCTGTGGAACACGTGTATTACTTCTGTTTCTCACTGAGATAATAACTGAGCAGGCTAGAATAGCTGAATAGGCCTCCCTTGGAATTGTGTTGTTTTAAATCCATGATTCTTCTGCTTTTATAGACAGGTTAACCCCTGGACTGAAATAAAAACTAGATGTAGTTGATACTTTGGAGAAATTATACTTCATAGAATCATAGAATCACTTGAGATTGGAAGGGACCTTGAAAGATCGTCTAGTCCAGTCCCCCTGACACAGCAGGATCACCTAGACCAAGTCACACAGGAACGTGTCCAGGTGGGTTTTGAACATCTCCACAGAAGGAGACTCCACAACCTCCCTGGGCAGCCCCTTCCAGGGCTCTGTCAACCTCACTGGGAAGAAGTTTCTTCTCATCTTGATGTGGAACCTCCTCTGTTCAAGCTTGGGCCCGTTGTCCTAGCACCAGATGACCTTGAGAAGACCCTGGATCCATCCTCCTGATGCCCACCCCTCACCTATTTATAGGCATAAATGAGGTCACCCCTCAGCTTCCTCCAAGCTCAAGAGACCCAGCTCCTCAGCACCTTCTCATAAGGGAGCTATTCTACTTACTTCATCATCTTCATTGGTCTTCACTGGACACCTTCTAGCAGCTCTGTGTCCTTCTTGAACTGAGGGGCCCAGAACTGGACACAATACTCCAGATGCGGTCTCACTAGTGCAGAGTAGAGGGGGAGAAGCAGTTACTGTGTATAAGCAAGCTGAAATCTCATTAAAGCTGGTACTGCTCGTTGCTGCTTAGTTAGCTGGATATTGACCAAGATTAAAGGGGGCAGGGAAGAAGTATGACAACAGAGCCACTACTAAAATAGTTTTTCTGATTACTTCTGTATCAAATATACAAAAATATATTGGAAAACACATCTAAAAAGCCCTTTTGAGGTGTGACATGGGGCTAAATAGTTTTTTTCATCTAGTTGGAACTAAATCTCACTTGTTTCATAAGGTATAGTACAAATCACACTCTGAGCTCTGTGTCAGAGATCTAAGCGGATTCATGTAAGGGACGAAAATCACAAACACCAGGTCATTTCATGAATGCATCTCTGTCACTTCCACAAAGTTCTTGTGTCAGCCACATAAAACAGTTCTGTTGTTTATTTTAAATTCTGTATGGGTTTGGGTTTAGTTTAATCTGACAGTTTACCTTTGTGTGTATGTATGTATAAATTATTTCAAGGCATGCGTGTCATGGTTGTGCTCCCACGCTGAATGCCACAGGTATAATGAGAAATACTGTAATTGAAAAACGGGAGAGACACTTGTAAATAATTACTAAGGAAAAAGGTATAAAATGGTATTTTAAAATATTTCCAGTGGAAATCTGTTTGAGAAAACATAGGATAGAGATGTTTATAAATCAAGAAGGTGATGTTTTCTGTCCTTTGAGTACCTATACCCTGCATAGACACTAAAGGAGAACTACAGTAAAGAGTGTCCTAGAAAATGTGGAACATATCTGTGTGTACATGTAACAGCACGGGTAGGCTAAGTGTTGCACCTGGCTTCATATGAGCCAGCAGTGTGCCCAGGTGGCCAAGAAGGCCAACAGGATCCTGGCCTGGACCAAGAATAGTGTGGTCAGCAGGAGAGGTTCTAGTGCCATTGTACTTGGCCCTTGAGCACTGTGTTCAGTTCTGGGCCCCTCGTGATAGGAAAGACATGGAGATGCTGGAAGGGGTCCAGAGCAGAGCTACCAAGTTTGTGAGGAGTATAGAGAACCAGTTGTCTGACGGAGGCTGACGGAGCTGGGCAGGGTTACTTTAGAGAAGAGGAAGCTGAGGGGGGGACCTCACTGCCCTCTACAGATACCTGAGGTTGTGGAGGGGTGGGTGCTGGTGGCTTCTCCTTGGTAACTGCTGACAGAAGCAGGGACAGTGGTCTGAACTTGAGGCAAGGGAGGTTTAGGTTGGATCTTAGGAAGAAATTCTTTCTGTAAAGAGCAGTTTGGCACTGGAAGGCCTTCCCTGGGATGTGATTGAGTCCCCAGGCCCTGGAGCTGTTGAAGAACTGTGTAGCCATGGTGCTTCGTCACCTGCTAGCATGGAGAGGGTTAGTTTGTGTTTGTCAGCCTCTCCAAGTATTGAGGTTTTTTGTTGGTATGGGGATGGTTGGACTCGGGGATCTAGAAGGTCCTTTCCAACCACAATTGTTCTGTGATTCTGTGTTTTGTTGTTATAGCTCATTATAAGAACTCTTAAATTTATATTATCTCTCTTTGCCTAAAGTGTTTTGTGGCTGGAGCTCTCATTGTAGGATTTGGGCAATTAATGTAGCTCAGAAACAACTTTGAGAGGGCTTCTTACTTTACCTTGTGCTGATTTGACAATCCAGACTTTGAGGGTAATCAACAGATTCTATTAGTTCAATTAAATATAGTACTGGAGAGAAAAATCCCATACAGCAACAACCAGTGTACTTCATCCTGAAGTGGTGTTGATCCCTTTTGAAGTGTTTGAAGGTTGGAAGCAGAAATGAATGTTAGAAATACTCAACTGTTGTGTACTCTGAAGTGAGGTTCTCCTCATCTAATTTATATAACAATAAAAGGACAGGTAATTAACATTACTTCACATCCTACTAATTATGTGTGTGTGCACCCTCTATCCCTGTATTGCCTAGTGGAAAATTTGCTAATAGTTTTGTTAAGATCTTGTATTATCGTGGACAGCTTACATTTTCTCTGTGTATAGGTTCTTCTCTCACAAAAGAAAAAAGACGACACCGATCTCACAAGTTTCTGAGTCTCAGGGTCGGAAAACCTATGAGAAAAACATTTGTTTCGCAAGCAAGTGCATCAATGCAGCAGTATGCACAGAGGGATAAAAAACATGAGTACTGGTTTGCTGTGCCACAGGAAAGGTAAGGAGGGGGTAGACTGTAAATGAACCCTCTACAGTAGGTCTTTTGAGCTCTTTTTTCTCTTGCATCGTGCAATATTTTTGAGTGACTGTCTGTAAAGCAGCACCACCCACCAGGATCAAGGAGTGAGGATATTGGTGATTGGCTTATAATTAACTCTGGAACGCCTCATTACCATACTGCTAGTTGTGCTCATGTGTTTGGGTTCCTTATAGTTTCAGCCACTGGTTTATCATGGTATGATTTGGGCTTGTTCTTGTAAGTGAAAATTAAGATTGGAGTAGTTAGTGTCTGGTGAAGGAAGTGAGTTCTGCAACAAAGTTCTTACTGCCATTATCTGTGCTTCCCCTTATGTGGAAACATTCTAAATTTGTTTCTAATTCTTCAAGCTGAGTGAAGAGCTATCAGAGGTTCTTTTGTCTTGCCTTTATCTGTGGACTGTACAACTTTTCCAGGAAGCAGCTTAGGCACATCCACTGGAAAAACATCTGAGTTTGGTGCAGTGATTCAAAGACATGAGATGTCCGTGCTCACTCACCCACCCATGAACTCTTGAATTAAGTGGTCACTGCTTCTAGAAAACTGACTAATTTGAAAGTAAGATAAATGTGGGGTTTAGGGGTACTTGAGATCATGATATACATGTCAGAAGAGAGGGTGTGTGAAAAGAAACATCAACTAGCATCTTGTATAAATGACTGTGCACAATGATCAAGTCTCTTTTCCATCTCTTCTTTTGAGCTGAATGGCATAGGAAGTCCAGTTGGGTCACTGGAGTTGAGGACAGATATGGATCAATTGGAGAGTCTAGAGCAAAGCAGCAAGACTAATTAATGCGTAGAAAATATAACGTAAAATGAAAATTAGAAGTAAGTGGGGTTCTTTTAAAGGAGAAAACGTGAATTACAAACATACAATCATTTCATACTTAAGCTGGCAGCACCCAGAAAGGCCATTGATATTGTTCTGTGTGTCCATTGTGAATGGAGATTACATCAAAATACCCCCCAACAGGGACTGTTGAATCTGTGCTATCACATCGCTAACTTGCTTTTTTTCAGCATCACCCCCACAGCCCCTGAGTGGTGGAGGTTATGCAATTTCTTGAAATACATCTGTAGCACTGATTCCATATAGTTAATCCTGCCTGGGCCAAGACATTCGGCTTGGATTTTCCTGTTCCATTCATATAACATTTCAGATAAATATTTCACATATATCAACGATGTCTAGGTCAGCTAATGAATGTACATTGCTGTCTGATTCATTTTCTAGTGTAGCAAAGTACTTAGTCTCAACATAAAGCAGAACATCCCACCTAGTTCAGAAGAAGGTGGTGTTAGTTTAGTCTGAACCCACTCTCCTGGGGAAACAACTTCAAGGGTTTCTTTCACTAACTGGGTTGAGGAATCAGTAGTAGGTTCCTGGATTTGTTTTTCTTAAGTCAGTGCTAACCTTGCAGAGTATTACTCTGCACAGGTCAAAATGTTTAGTGCCAACCGAGTTGTCTTTCTCACCTAGTGGTTGGAAAGAAAAAAGTAGGTGTCTGACAAACCTGCACTGTTTCAGTGCCCTTAATCTCAGTGTGGGGAGAAGAACTCAATATCTAATATCTTTTGTTTTCATGGCTCTAGTTACACACAATTTCAAGTTCTTTAAAAGTTAAAATGAGGGATTTTTCTTGTTTTAATTTATGTACTCAGACTTTAAACATCTTATCTTGTTTAATGCATGAGGGATCTTCAGCTTCTTATCTTAATTTTGTCATAGTTCTTATCCGGTCTCATGCATTTGAAATGTTTATTCTCTTAACTGTCAGAGAAGGAATTGAGGTTTAAGTTGTTTGTGTTTCTTTTTCTTTCATTGTTATCCAGGAACCTTAATTTTAGCAGGGATATGTATTTGAATAACCAACCCTGTTCAGAGACTGTCATTACCCACTGGTGTGCTGCACCACCTTAGACATAGAGGCATGCAAACATGATAGCAGCACTTTTCAGAGACTTTGCTGCTCTCTATCTTCTGGTGTTGTTCTAGTATTCAGTTTTGTAGGGATCTAGTGAGGAGGGGTGGTGGGGCTCATCCAAATAGTGTTCTTTATGCTACTTTAGTATGCAGACTCATCATAGCAAATCTCTTTGGAAAGGGATGTAAGGAATATTCAAACTCTTGGTAACCAGAGCCATAAAGCTCTAGCTCTGCAGCTGTCTTTTATATGGAGAAGCGAGACTTGTGGATTCACTGGATGTCCTTTTTCTAAATGCTCCATCTGTGCACCTACAGGAAATGCTTAAACAGTGTAGACTGGCATCTGTTAGAGTTGTAAATAGCTTTCTTAGGGGAATTTGAGCATTTGGGTCTGCCAAACTGGAGAACCATGCTGTTTGAAGCAAATAACTGAACTTAAAAGGGGAGTTATCTTTGAATCTTGATTCTCCCTGCAGTATTGTAGTTAGTCAGTAGTTTATGTCTAGCTATGCCTATGCACATTTTCAGACTTATTTGCTAAATCTGTAGTAATTCTCTCGGTAATGTTGGTTAAATGCCTTAGGAGTGTTCAGCTTTTTCTTCAGGGCTGGGAAAACAGACAATTTTAAGACAGTTTTAAATTCCAGTTTTGTTTACTTTTCTGTAACGTTTTTAAAAAAGTAAAGTCTCGGTGTTTTATTTTGGAGGTTATTTCGGTTGTAAACATGATTCCAGTGGGACTGAAGTGGTTTAAGGACTGTACTTGTATCTGAAACCACATGTAGTCAATTGTCAACTTTCTTCCTGTTTTTCTATGCAGTATCAGCTTCATATAATTAAATAGGAAAAAAACTCCCTACAAACTAACTCATTTCTTCTTCTAAATGTGTGTCTAAAGACATGAAATAGTACATATATTCATTTTAGCTTTAAGTACTTTGTAGTTATTAGAAATAACACTAAAGATCACAAGCTTACCTTATTTTTCTTTGCCATTGCTTGCCTTCTCTAGGACAGATCACTTGTATGTCTTCTTTATCCAGTGGAGTCCAGAGTTATATGCAGAAGATACTGGGGAATCTCTTCGAGAACCTGGGTTTATAGTGGTGAAAAAGAAGGAAGAGCCTGAAACTACTGAAGAATCAACTGCTGAAGATGCTGCTAAAGAGTGGGAGGTAAGGAAGGACAGTGTCAAAGACTTTTTGATACATTAGTAGGAATGTAGTTAAAATAGTGTAAATACTTTGCAAGAAAAGCAAAGCCACGTGCTTTGCTAGTCTGCTTATTATGATCATGACTATTTAATTTATGCCATCTTAATGCTTTGCTCTAACATCAGTTCTGGGCAACATTTCACAGTTGCAACTCATTTTCGTATGGAGCAAACCGTAACTTAAAATTCGGATTTTAGAGGAATGAGTACAGTAAAGAACTTGCAAGTAGATGAAGCAGACTTGGTGTTCAACTAAACTGACAGTTAAGTCTCAAAACATATAACAACAAAGGAACATTAGTCTGTAAATGACATATTTTTACAGTAATGCTGCAATTACCTGCTCAGTTATAACTTGTTCGTGCGTTAAGATGCTGTTGCACGGGTTTTAATAATACCTTGTAACTGAAGCCATTTTACTAGTTAATAACAAACATGTTTCTCTCGTATGAATCTGTGTCCACTGTGTTCTATGGACACATCTTGACTTGTCCACATGGTTTTGTTTTGCAGTGTGCATACAGTTAAAGCTCTTAGAGTCCTGTGCATCCAAGTGTCAGTCAACAGTTTGATTCTTGTCCTATATATTGTAGAGCTATCCCATCAGTGCTGTTTCTGTCTCAAGATCGTAGTTATGTTCTCTGACTGTACAAGTGGTGTTTGCTTTTTCTTCCTTGCAATGGAGCGTGTTGAAATGAGGGAAGGCTGTGCTTGTGACATATGTGCAGTGTAAAAGATATTTTTCAGAACTGCAGTGTCCTAACTATGGGAAATTGTTTTCTTTTGGGTTTGAAATGTAGAATCATAGTCAAGTTTGCCGAATTCTACTTACTTGGCTGAAGTGTTATGGTTACAAAACAATCTCTGCAGCGCAGTGATTTTGGCGTGAAGTCTTTCTGCTTGGGTCAATGAAAAGAGTATCAGTAAAATATGTCCTTCGACTCTATATTTTCAGCATATATATTGTGCTTGGTTGTTTTTACCAGCGGTGTATTTCAGTGTTGACTCATGCTAAAGCCTTTATAAGCATTTGTTGTTTTAAAACGTGGCCTTTTGGAACACGAGCATCAGTGGGAAGTGGTCAATATTGCAGTTTAAGGCACAGTATGTCTCTGTTTTAATGAGCTCCTCAGTGACTTTGCACCTTCATATAATTACAGGAGCATTTCCACTGTGAAAGTAGTGAGGGTTTGTCTTCAGGATTATTTGTTGCATACTTCTTAATAGGTATCGTTAAAGATAATGAAGGCAGTTTTAGTCCTGCATGTAATAAAATCTGTTATTTACACAGAATGAGGTCATGCCTTAAGCTGTTATTTGGGAATCCTCTGGAAAGACCTCGTTATTTCCTTGTATGTTATATGAAATTGTTAACGTTTGGTTCTCAAGATCACCAAATCATTTTATGTATGTAGTTCACGTAGCTGGTGAGATGGATAGCTTCTTAAAGGTATGCTAATGCAAGAAATGTGTTAGTGTAGATGATGCTTTTAACTTGGGTAATGTTATTTCTTGTGACTGACTTTTGGCCTAAATCTGAAAGCTGATGAAACTAAATTTTAATCAGAGCAGTTTGGCAGTACCAGCATTTTAGTGGCTTTTCAGCTAGGTGTTGGGAAGCATCCGCACATACAAGGGAGTTTCAGGTGTCACACCTGTTACTCTGATTTAAAGTCATGACTGAAATTCAATCGGATACTCTTCCCTTAGCTCAGAAAGCTTTTTTCTCTGTCAGTTGCTGGTGTAATCTAACACAGCAGGTGAACAGTAGCATTAAAATATTTTTATGGTATTAGGTGCAGAGCAGGCTGCCTTCCTCAGAACAGAGTGGTGTGGAAACCCAGGGTGGAAAGGAAGTGGAAAGGAACATCCCATGCAAATGCTTTGTGATGGTCTGTTGGTTTAGTAGAAGGAACTGGTGGTATAATGTTCTTTGTCAAAAAGTGTTCTCAGCTGTTGTTCAAGAGATTAAAATTAGAGAAGCTGGGAAGAGAGTTAGTGGGTAACCCAAGTGAGGCAGCTTTTGCTTCTTTGATAGCTCCCTGTTAACACATTCAGGGAAGTGCTGTGCTTTTTTAGAGGAAAAGGAAATAGAGGAAGAAGCAAAGAACAGGAACACATGAAGCAAGGAGTAGGGCTTGGTTTATTAGACTGTTAAATGATCAGTGAACAGGACTGAACTTCTCTGAATCTATTTCAGTTTGTCTACTCATACTGCAGTAAAGGTGACTAACTTATAGCTGTCTGAGTTTAAAACAAACTGAGCATTGGAAAGGGCTGCCCAGGGAGGTTGTGGAGTCTACTTTTATGTCTCTGGAGACTTCTAAGACCCATCTGGATGTGTTTTTGTGTAACCTGTCTTAGGTTCTATGATCCTGCTGGAGCAGGGGGGTTAGACTTGCTGGCCTCTGGAGGGTCCTCATCTGGTAGCTGTGGTTGCTGATGCTGTTCCTCAGAATGAGCCTTCTTGAGAGGCCTGTACCTGTCTCATTAGCAAAGCTCTCTTAAAAAAAAAAAGAAGGATTTAGGATCAGGCCATGCTCAAGACTTGTCTCTGCTGTCCACTAGAAATGAAAAGGGAAATTTATTTTATATACTAGGTAAGTTTATGTAACTGTACTACTGCTTTGGTGGTGGCATTATCCCCATCTGTCTTAAATCTTACTTCACGTATTGATGTGAATGGGCTCACACCAAGGAAAGAGGCTGCTCTGCACTGGAGGCAATGGGGGAAGGGTTAGGATGTTTAGTTTGGTTTTGGGGTGAGGTTTTTTTTTCCTATTGAGCTTTGTGGTTATAGAGATACATTTCTCATGGTATTTTTTTACTTAGTACATAGTTCAAGTGCTAGTGGCTGTCTGTTAGCACTAGTAATTCATGCTGTTTAGAAACAGTTTATTCAAAACATATTCAGTACTTACATCTAAACATGGCAAGATTTGACAGCCAGCCGATTGGCTTGTACGGTGCCTTGGAAACAACTTCCTTTTGTACTTTATGGTCTGATTTTATTTCCTTTTTATGTTCAAGTTGTGCATATAGTAGCATGGTTAGAAATTAGTGATGTAGTTCTAAGATGCTTTCTGCTGTAGAGCTGCTAACATGTTAACACCACGTGGGGGTCAATCAGTACCACAGTTTGAAAGCATTAAGGACTTGTCAGTTGCTGTTGGTAAAGGCATGGTCCAACAGTATTTAAAAGCAGGGGATGGGACCTCAAGTATGAGAACAACCCTATTAGCACTGGTGGAAGAGTTTTAAGATGAGTGAAAAACTACTTGAATTCTCCTACAGATTCCACATCCTGGTTGAGAAATTTAACACAACTATTATCTGTTTCTATAAAATAGTTGCAAATAATTTGTTATGGCTGAATAAAGGATGACTTTTCTAAAAGAACTAGCATTGACATCCCTTGTAAGGGGCAACTGTTACTTCACTGTGCATATATCTAGTACATTTTAAGCAACAAAACCTCAAAAGAATCCAAACAGATCAGTGCACAAATTACAAACCACACTTTACTATACAACAGCTTGGAGAGATGTTATGAAGGATACTGCCCAGTATCCATAATCTTCAATAAGCTCTTATAGACTCAGGTTTTTTTAAGGAAAATAACTCAGCAGCCTAAAAAGCAAAAACAAAGGGTGAGGCAGTGACATTTCTGTTAATCATCAGTCCCAGAAGTTCTATTTCTTCTACTGTTGGTTTCCTGTAAGTTGTAAAATTTTCATAGGCTTGTTTTCACATGGGGTTGCTGCTACTGCTCTTGCTGTATGAAGTGACAGGTTGCCTTTTGCAGTTGACCATTGGAAAAAGAAGACAAGGAAAGCAAGTGTTCATGTAAAATGTCATTAACTGTATTGGCCACCTAGTAGAGTTACATGAGGTAAATCAGATTTCCCCTGAACCTGTGTGCAGGTAAAATGTGCTGATAGCTCAGGCTGGTATGTGCATGTAAATAATCCACTGAAAGTCAGACAATCGGTTGATAATATCTGAGAAGGGAGGGCAATTGAAACTAACTTTCCAGTTGAGGCTTTTACAGCTCTGATAATGCTAGAGACATTTTTGTCCTAACAAAAATGATTAATATCTGAGTGTGGCCACAAGTAAGTGTTGCAGAGTTGCTAACATTTCATCTTGGGTACTTGTGAAGACATCTGTTAGGGATTAAGGAAACAGAAGAATTGTTCTGCGCTAGAGTAATTCCTACTTTTAAGTAAAGCGTTAATTCTTCCTTCCTACACCCATCTCCCTTCCTCTCTGTGCCCCCCACCCCCCTTTCCCCTGTCATTCAGTCTTGTTTATTGCTGTTGTTCTAGTTTGAGTCATCCTTCAGGTCCACATAAATCTAAATACTCATCCACAAGATATTTGAAAACAGGAAATTTCTGGTGTTAGGGCCTGCAAGCTGGTCTTAAAGTAGCTGGAATATCATCTATTTCATTGCTTCCATTAACTTGCCAATGGTTTGGGAAACACAGAAAAAGCTGTCTAGAAATCATCTTGCCAAATTAAATGTGATTTGATAGATACTTGCAAATGATTTTTCCCAGATTCAATGGGTTCTGTTTTGGACTTGTTTCATAATCATCACCTTTGGTTCTGCGTCTTAGTTCTATAGCCAGCATAGACACAACGCTGCCCAAAAGCAGCATTCAACAGTAACCCACTGGTTTGAAAATGTTTTAGGTCAAACCATTAGTTGCAAATCATTCCTAGATGTGTTTTACATATTGCATAGATGTGGTGCTTAAAGTCATGGTTTAGCTGTGGGCTTCGTAGAATTAATGGTTGGACTGGATGATCTTGAGTGTTTTTTTCCAGTCTAAATGAGTCTGTGATACTGTGATGAAATGAAGCTCTGCCTTCCTGAAATAGTGTGAGAGTTAGACATTCGAGGCGTTAACGTTGAAATGCTGAATGTCTCGATTCTGTTTCTGTGTGTAAGTAGAAAAAGGAAGGCCACAAATGGTGATAATGATCTGGTCAGGTAACATCTGAAGAAGATTTTTTGAAGCTTAGAGTATTGAATGTAGCTGCTTAAGTTTTTTTTGTTGGATATGGACTGTAACCTGCAACATTTTTGTATTAAACAGGGCCTTTCAGTACACACTGCTGTCCTAAGCTTTTGTATTCTTTGTCACCTCTTGCCTCCACTCCCTACTCTTCTGTTTCATTGCTCAGATGCCAGTGAAGCAGCTGTTTGTTGTGTCTTACATTTTGAAGTGTAAGATGAGCAAAACACTTGTTGTGGCAAGCTGGGTAATACTGGATCAGCAGTGAAGAGAGGAAGCTGTAGGATTCTTGAATGAAACAAGGCACAAATGAGTGAAAACTGAGACCTCAAAATACAAATTTTGCAATATGTTTCTTGAAATACTAAGTCTTTATGATTGAAATGTTAGATGTACAGGTCAGAGCATGGTTTGGCTTTTACATGGTGCATTGTCTGTGCAGAGGTTGGCTGTGTCAGTGCTCATGTGCTCCTGTATGTTAACAGGCATGTTTCACAATCGGGCTTTTCTGGAGGAGGACAGTCTTTCAAATTTCAGAATTCATGTGCAGCACTAGAACTGCTGCTGTTCATGTGACTGAGGAGAGACTCTGATGTCCATTAACATAATGTAGTGCCTTATGTAAGGACTGGTAACTTCCATTCTTGCTTTTGCAGTTGAGCAGATGCTCTTCTCCCTCTCTATTTCATGTGAGAGGTATTTTTTGCTTTACTTTGTTTACTGTTTACGACTTTGTAAGTGAAACTTCTGGATGTTTTCACTACTTGGAGCTGTCCTGTAGTTGCAATTGTGAATGTAGGATTGTAATCGTTGCTTATTTCATGAATCCAGAGAGAGAGGGAGAAGTGGGGCAGTTCCCCCCACTGAGAGTTGAAGCAGAATCATGCATTCAAAAATCTTGTGCTTTTGAGGCTCTTAATGACTTGCAGAAAACCTTAGAAAATCCTGAGGGAAATCTTTTGGATGGAGAAATGCAGCTTTTTTTACCCTACTTCCCCATCACTGCTGAAAGGAAACAAAGGATGACTTCTTAAATTAGACTTCCTTCCTTATGGAAACATTATCAGCCAGCTAAGAAGCTGTGCTGGATACCAAGGGCAGCAGAGGTTTGTACTGTTTAGTGTAGTTCTGCTGGTAAACGAGTAAAGGATGAAACATTTAGCTGTAATCCTAGGTGAGCTTCACCTGCAACAACTCTTACAATGCTGCAATTGGTTTAGAAGATAAAGAAGCAGTTTTGCATAGGAGCCAGTATCTGAATTTTATACTTTTATTTCTAAACTGCATTCTGACTTCACTGCTTCTGAACCTGGCACTCTGCGTAGTCACATGAAAGGCTGCTTGTGCCAAATAAACTCTTTACTAAAGATAAACCAGACCGTAATGCAGCTGACTCTGGTAAACCTTATCAAAATATGAAACTGCCTTTCTTCCACGTAGTAGGATTCCTTCCAAAGATGACAGTTTAGGTGGCCTGAGCAGCTAAATTAGTTTTCTTTCTAATTTTGTCATTCTTGGCAGCTTATAACACCAAGGAGTAAGCACACAGAACATGCATCTCTTATCAGAGCTGGAAAATGCTATTCTATATTTAAAAATACTGTAAGACTGACTTTATAAGTCTCGAGTTGTCTTCTGCCATGTTACACCAGTGTGTATTGAAGCTGCTATTTTAAGCACAGTGAGGCAGCATCCAGTTTTTATTTTGGGCTTTTGTGTCAATCCGTGAAGCATTCCTGTTAGGTGTAATTAAATAGCAATCCCATCTCTCTTACAAATCCATTCTAGTATGCAGATGGGCTACTTGAAAGCGAAACTACTGTCATTGCTTATTGATTTGTTTGTTACAGGCAGACGATACAGCAGTTTAAAAACAAGCTTCCTTGTCAGTCAGCAATGCAAATGACTTAGGAATACACAGAGGTACTGAGTTAGGCAATCCGTTTTCAGTGATTTATGGGTTTTTTTTCCTCAGTTTTCAGGGCTGCTTCTCAAATGGGAGAATTAAATTCTGAGAAGAATCTTACGCATACACCTCATAGATAATTTTCTCAGGAGATGCTTTGGGCTGCTTATCTTCAGGGCACCACATTTGTGACTTTTCATCTAAAAATCCAGTCACCTACATAGCTGCTTCATGTGGAATTAGCTGCAAATGCTACGTAAACGGAGTGATTCTGTGCCCCCATGTATCTCTGAGCTAAGCTTCCTTTGAGAGGGAAGGAGTGGTAGAAATAAATTGCTGTTTACCAATGCAATTGCACAAAAAGCATCTGTATTGACTATAAGGATTGTAGAATTGAACACCACAACTTCTCTAAGCACAGACCTCTGGTTTTTTAGCTACTAGGCAGAACAGAGTAACACCTTCTAATCAAACTGCAGAGATGTTTCACACAGCACCCAGTCAAGTTTGCTCAAGTTTAGGGTGAATTATTGTGCTTACAATTCTCTTTCAGAGCTGTGAGATCTTATCACCTGATACTTTTAATCTGGAGTGAAAATAAGACTTTTTTAAAAGTATGCTCTCTCCTTTTTTTCCTCTGCTGTTACTTTATTTTTAAAGGCAGATTAGTTAATTCATTGCAATGTATTATTTCTAGTAACCATTCATTTAACTTGAACACTGATTGTGTAGAGGTATTTAGCTTGGTTACAGACTAATGCTGACCATAACAAGATTATCATACAGTGCAATTAGATTTTGGGTTCCCTGTTTACTTAGCAAATAGGTGGATGCTCTGCACTGCTTGCTGCTGTTCTGCACGTAGGTCAGAGCTGAGTCAGGCTTCCTCTCTAGCAGCTTTTTAATTAAGAACTTTTGTGGAAGACATGTATTAATTAGAAACAAGATAGGAGGATCAGATTCAAATTAACAGGTCAGTAGTATGACCCAGAAAGGCAATGACAAATAAAAAGGCAGTTTGTTTATCTTTAAGGGATGTTTGTGGGGTCAAGCTTCTTGTGGGGGCTTCTTTCTCAGGCTAATGGAGTCATCTTCTACCAATTTGGAAAAAGACTGTTAAGGGGCTGGTGTGGAGGTCAGTCACAAAAGAAAACTTTTGCTGCTTGTACAGCTGCACTGTTCCATGCTGATGCTCAGGCTCTCCTGACCCTCCTTCTACCTTCCTCCCCTTGCAGGTGCAGGACAGCTGCCCACTGCTGAGAGACAATGTCAAAAATAGACTGGCAGGAAGTTTGGTAGAGCTACTAGGCCATTTGTTCTCATTAGACTTTGCAGCTCTTAGTGAAAATAGAAGTTGTTAGACCTAAGAAAGAAGTTTGCCTCTAAATAAAATTAGCAATAAAATCTTACCTGAAAGTTGTTTGGATTGTTTAAGAGAAAATGTTCTGGGATAATATGATGTGATAGCTCAGATTCTTTTCTTCCTTCCTCAGCTGTGCAGGAGCAGTGTGATAGCTAGTGGTAGAGAGGAATTTGGGCTCTTTTGGGTTGTGGGGAATCAAATACGTTGGGGTGGTGGAATTGTGAGTATAGGTAGCTTTTGTTTTTTGGCTTAGAAGTTGTGTGTTCAGAAATAGTTTTGAAACAGGTTTTGTGCATACTCTCCACTCCTTAAAGTTTTTCCCAAACTTGGCAATGGGGACGTTGTGTCTTCTATCTTACAGTTTTAAGGCTCTCCTGATTTCCTGATCCTGTTTTCCTCCAGTATTAGCTTGCTTATTTGAAAACAAAGGTTTATTGTTTGAGTTCCCTAGGGCCCAGCTTTCAAGGTACCAGTGGTAAAAATGCTCTTACATGCCACCTTAATAGTGGAAACCATTACAGCTCATAAGGAAGGTTTTACTGAAAAGCAAAGCATTTTACCCATGGGAACGACTTTGGGTTACAGTAGTGCAGAGTGTGCTCAGCCTGTTACGTACGAGTTCTAGTACTGGTTTTCTCTGCTTGGGCATCTTGGATCACAGTGCACCAGCACCAGTGGGCAGTGTTTTAGTGTTGAGGTGCTGCTGCCCTGGCTTGTTCAATACTTCCACCTAGGACTGGATGTTTTTGGAGAAGGGGGAAAGAATGGAGGGAGAAAAGCCTCTAGGTGCTAATACAAGGAAATTCTCAAAGGGTTGCTGTGTGCATTACTGGTGCATGTGCCTGTTCAGCTAAACATCCTTCCTTAAGAAAAACATAGGTAATTATTCCAAAAAGTACTTGCTTGTTGATGCTAGCAGTTAGCCCATACAGCAAGTTCATCTTACAGGTAAAGGAATTGATTTTCTTCTTGTAGCTTTCAAAACTGCTGCAGTGTGAACAGTTCCTGAATGCTTTAAATCCTGGTTTAAGAAGACTGTTTTTTGAAGAAAGTGCTCAGTGTAGTGTTTAATTCATTCTGGACTCTAAGAAATTGCAACTCTCTCTAAAACCTGGCAGTTCACTAAGCAACACAAGTTATTTAATATTGACTGGAAATGAGTTGCCATTAGAACTCATTCATGAACAACTAGAACCCTGCAAGCAGTTCTGGGGCAATTTTTTGTTGTTTTCTTCAGCATCGAATGAGTAAAATTAAGTTGTTCTGTATCTTTAAATATTTGCTCCTTTTTAACAAACTCGTGCTCTGCAACCACACTTGAACACAGGAAACGTTTCTTCTTCGGTACCGTCATCGCGTGCGATCCATCCCCCCGCTGTACACCCGTTCATTTGTTCCCTGACGTGCCACTCAAATGTGTGCGCCTAGCAAACTATCCTGTCACTGTCGTGGGGCTCTGCCTGTGCCTGGGACTGACAGCAGGTACAGAGAACGCTTTTAAACAGCCTTCAATGATCCTTTTGTTTGATTTTATGCCTTTTATTATTTTTTTTAAGCTTCATTTTCTTTTTAGAAGGGAAATGTCTCGGCTCTGGTATGGAAAGAAGGGAAGAAAGCACCAGCCAGTTAATCATAAATATGCTCTGGTAATTTTCAGTGTAGTATGTTCATTTCTGTTATTTTCTTTTAATGTTGTGGTGCAGAGGCAGTTTCTGGGAGTCTAAATTTTGAATGTGTAAACAGGATGCTAAGTCAAAGATTTTCTTCCTTTTTAGGTGCATAACCTAACTGCTGGTGTCCAGTACTAAAGAGAGAAACTGTTTTCAGCATTAAGGGGTTCTGCAGTTCTAGGGTGGGTTGTTTGTTGCTTTGGGAGGAATCCCCCTTTGGAATAACAAACCTTTTCAGGAAAATTTTTACGGCTGAATACCATGAACAATAGTTTGCATTGGCATTGAATTAGAAAAGTAAAGCTTCTGAGTTAGCATTGATTTATAACTGCTCAGGAGTCATGTAACCATATGAAGGTCTGATAACACTTCAAAACTGATGGGGATAAGTACACTGTAGTCCCACCTTTATAATGGAGGCACCAGTACCGATGGTTTTTAAAGCTTGAGATTTATGGAAGTAACTGTGGTGTTTTTTTTCCAGTGTGCTTTCCTTAAATTTGTAGTAGCGCATAAAGGAGACTGTTCTCAGTGAGACTTGGAACACTGTAACATCTTGGGGGTAGGGGGGAAGTAATCTTGACAATCTACTTGTGGTGCTTTTACCAGATGGTAGATCTGGAAGATATTTTTCACTCACTCTGGCTGCAACAGGCTTTGTAGTGCCTTTTGAAAAGTTACAGATCTCTGGGGTTTGAGTGCTGCTTTCAAAGGTGCTGCTGTCTTTGGTTTTTATTTTCATTTGCAGCCAGGTTACCCACAGAATATGAAATGGCCATGTGGCCACAACTGGCTCTGTTAATGAGCATTCCTAACTAACAAATCATTCTGGAAAAAACAGGCTCTTAATTTTCTTTGGTGGCAGTGGAATAGAGAATGGAGATGTGATTACTAAATTAAATGAAATCTGAGCATACCCTGTAGCAGTGAAGAAGGTATCTAAAGTTTGCATATAATGTGTTCTTTATTATCTACATATATCATACCCAGCTAATTAAAAAAAAGAGTAGTGTCCCTTTTGTTCTTTATACCCATGTATCCAGAATTATTTCCCTTTGGACTAGCATTTCATTTTAGCCTGGGTCCGGCTGTGCTAATGAAAGCAATAACCATCAGCTCTTCAGGAGAAGTGGAACTGAAGAAGATTGTCAGAGAAATCTCTTTGTTGTATGAGAGGTAGAGAACAGATGATTTTAACGTGTAAAATAAGTCAAATCAGAAAAGAGGGCTGGGAAGTATCTAGTGATGGGAGTATTTTTAAAAATGTTGCTATGTCAACAAGACGTGCTCTGCTCTTGAAGTTGGGGCTTTTGCCTCCAATAGATGAGCACCAGAACTAATGTGCAAGTGTAACCTTCTTACAGAGAAGGTGGAAGGGAGTGCTGGTACTGCTAATTCTGTATTAGGCCAGACAAAGGGGGAAGCATGTTAATAAGTCTCAGTGTATATGAAGTACAGGCTTTTGACCAAATTTTTCACTAATGATTGTTCTGAAATTTGGATGCAAATCTGTCTGACATGAGATAGTGTAGTTGCCAGGCCAAACCAAGAATGCTTCCTTGAAACACTAAGTTGCCCTAGATTTTTACCTAAAGGCCCTGTAGTTTTGTGTGAGTAAATTTAGGCTGAGCATTGCAGAAGCTTGATAATTTCCCAGTAGAAGAGATCAGAATTCTGGTGAATAACCAACACAATATGCTGTCCCTTCAAAAAGCCACTGATGTTGGCTTTGCACATTTTTTTGCTAAACCGATTTGGGATTTACTGTGTCTCTGTATTGTTCTGCAAACCAAGAGATGCCAGTAAGTTTCTAGAATGTCAAAAATGTAGGCTACCATTCTTTTCTGTCAAAGCACTTCAGACAAAGGGCATGAGCCAGTGCAACAGAACAAAAGGGTGGATTGCCTTCTTTGGCAATGTGTGTTGGAGTGCTTTGTAGGGCTTGCATAGGCCCAGTAGCCAAAGGGGATGAAACCAGTGAAAACTTACCTATTGGCTTCTGTGCACAGACATCTCTAACTCTTAAGATGTTATGTGAACAAAATTAAAGCAGTATTGGTTTTAATAGCATGAATGATTTCTGATGTTCTTAATGTATTGACTAACTGGAAAACTAATGGCTGCTGTTCTTAACCTGCTATGGGAAGATACAGAGATATAAAGGGCAAAGAGGAGAATTTAGTATTTCATCTCTGTGCATGTCAAAAATGCAGGGTTGCATCTATCCAGTACAAGTGCTGTGAAGATGTTTCTAAATTCAGCTCTTCATACTACACGTTGATTGAGTGTAATAGGTTGAACCCACGATAGGAATCTCTTTACAAACACCAAAGCTGAGTGTGGTCCAGTGCCTCTTTACACTGATCTCTTAAGTCTGGAATCTTTCCTTGAGGGCAAATATTTGCCCTACCTACTGCCCTAAATAATTAGGAGTTTTACCTTGACTAGATCCTTAAATTAACTCTTTGCTGGTGTATCATTTACATCTTTAATGATTGTGAAATAGTAGGCCTTGTGACAAATTCAGTCAGTGCAGCAGCAGCAGAATATTTGAAAAGGTTGACTACAGATTAAAGCAATGAGGCTTATTTTCTGTGTCTTTAATGGTCTGTGCAATCTGAAGTTGAGCCCTAGTGAACCTGTTATTGGATAAGAGAGAAGGATTTCCATACCCAGCTGTGATTCAGTTGCCCTCTTCTGCATGGCACTGTCAGGATAGAGACAGCCTGCCTTCTCCTGAAGTTGCAGCTTGAGGTCAGGTGCCAAGAACTGAACCTCAGGTTTCTCTGTTTGATAGGGCTGAAGCTTCCTTAAATTGGTTTCAAGATATCGAGATAGCTCGGTTTTGTTGGTGACGTTGCTATGGATCTTTTCTTTTGGACAAAATGAGTCAAGTTGCTTCACCTGTCTCTTTAAGGAAGTAATTGCCATAAATCTAATTCTTAGTTCTTTGCACAGGCACCCTCAATTTTATTTGATGTTTACCCATGGTAAATTTAGTTCTCTCACTGGCATTTTCATCTCTCTTGAGTTTGATTTGTCATCTCTTGAAAAAACTTGCTATAAAGGTGTACTCAGTGTAATGCTTTGCTGTTGGCTTTGATCGCTTTCTTGTTAAGTTCATTTAATACTTCTGCTTATTGCAGATAAATTTAATATCATCTTTATACGTTAATTGGCACAGTTGTTGTGGGCTTAGGCCTGTCTAAGGTTGATGCTTAACATTCCATGCTACAAAGCTGTAGAGACAGACTGATCCCAGGGACAGTGTTATTCATGTGCTACCCCACACTGCTTTTCTGTTCCTGCTCTAGAAAACACTTTGGTGTGCAGAACATTTCTGAGGTGGTCACTTGTAAAGGTGTTGAAAAAGACCTGCAGTTTCAGACAGTTAGTTCAGGCATCTGCTGATTTTCTGGTCTCTCTCCCCTGCTTGAAATGGCTAGAGCTTTACCTTCCTTTCTTTGTCACAAGTAGAATGACAAGGAGCTGGGTTGACTGAAACCACATGAGCTGGGAGATGGTGGTTAGCTCTGCAGCCACACACAGTAATGATTTAATCAAATTAAATTATGGTTTAGGGTTGTTTTGTGGTGGTTTGTTTTTGTTTTTTTTTAAGAATAATACCTCATAGCTGTTTATCTGATGGGGTAAACCCCCATGTATTAATGCATGATTGCAGTGTAATCAGTATGTCCCAAGTAGTGGTATTTGTGACAGTAGAGGCGACTGCTTTGATACAGGCACTGCTCAAGAAAAACCAGTAACTTGTTAGGAGGAAACTAAATTTGTCTGAAAAATGAAGTCAGTGTTTTCTCTTAAAATACTCAGTTCACAAATGCAGCTTTTATTTTCATTGGAAGATATTTACAGCCTTTGGAAGGGTTTTGACCCTTTCTTCCCATTCTTCATTTACTGATGTTTTGTAGTAATTTTGCAGATGGCCTGATAAAATTACATTGGCATTTACTTTTCCAATTAAATATCCTGGAACTTTAAAGGGAAACATTTCTAACTCTCAAGAAATAGTACTTGTGAAGCTTGCAGTTCCCATGATTTTAGACAGCTGTAAGTAAAACTGTTGAGCTTTCATTCTGTTTCTTAATACTTGTTTATTTCATTTTCAGTTAATAATGAGGCTATAGATAACTTAGGTTGAAGAGAACCCCTTAACACCATTACCCTTTCTTCATTCTTATCTCTCAGAAGCACTGTTTAGCTCTGATAAGACCCTCCCTTTCTCTAAGGAGGGTTTCAGCTACTTGTTTACTCTGAAAGTGTAACTGTGCTTGGTTTGAGGGCAGCAGTCACTCCTCCCTGTTGGCAAACATGAGTTAGGTCTGTGGTGGTCACTTGTGGCTTTGCTGAAATGGCAGAGGGTGGCTCAGTGCTGTGTATAGCAAAGCGAAAGAAGCAGTAGTTGGAAGGGCTGATGCCCAGCAGACTGGCTTTTAGGAGCATTCAAACAGATGTAGCTGTTTTCATGTGTATTGGTGCAGTTCAAAAAACTTCCTTATCAGGAATTTTGGTTTCTGGTTTGCTTGCTGCATCTGCCAGCACAGATTGCAAGAATTAGGTACTTGGACCTACTGTCAGAAAAATCGAGGTGTAGAAACATGAGTTCCCTCACAAGGAGAATCCTAAGCCTCCTGATGGGTTGAGTCATTGGTAGTGAACCCTCAGCTTACCTCACTGCATTAAATAGCAGAGCACACAGCAGCTTTAATGAGTGGTTAACTCACACATCCATGGTATGGAAAGTCAAGCCGAAAGGCATCCACCCCTGCCAGAGTCACACAACTCATCCAGTGTTTCCTTATCAGTGTGTTGCTGTGATGAATAGAGCAGGCAGAGTTTAATCTCTAGGAATAAGATTAGCCCTTGGGATTGTCCTGTGGTTCTGGGTTTTGTTGTATTCCAACCAGGGCTTAAATTAACTATAAGGTTTAATTCTCTCATATGTTCCTTTTGGAGCAGAACATAATTGGAGAAAGAGCAGAGGGTTGTTCAGGAATGCTTGTGGGCCTTAGAGTAGCTTTTGTATGTCGAGAAAACCAGATGTTGATGTGTCATAGAGGAGACTGCAGTAAATAAAGCACGTAGCAAATTCATGTAGGTAGGTCTACACTTTAATCCTTAAATTGTTACAGTTTTGGGTCGTTTGGCAATTTCTGTGTAAGGTCAAGGACTGCACTGGAATTTGGAAAGCCTTACAGACTTTCTGCGTGTTGGCTCAGAACCTTGTTCAAACTTAGAAAACTCCAAGGCTAGCTAGAAATGCTGCAGGCTCCCTGGGAAGCCGGTTCCACCCCTTAACTATCGATAACATCGACCCTTTGAGCCCAGTGATCCAGCTAGTTGTTCAGCCTTGTTCTTCCTGCATTTAATAAATAACTTACTTGATTGGAAGGCTGCTACAGGGCAGAATTAAATGGTGAAATATAGATCCATGGCAGTCACTACTGCTTGCCCTAAAATAATTATATTGCAAAGAAATATAAAAGCCTGAACATAGATGACTTCATGACTAAATGATCTACAGAATCCTCAAGTACATAACGTAGTCTGCTGCAAAACAGACAATAAGACCTGTTGACCTAAACAATTTATAGAAGGTTAGGCATAGCAGTTGAGCTGTTGAGGTATCTTCACGTGCTCATTTAAAGCCTGCTTCAGTGATGAGTTGATAACTCCGAGGCAGTTTGTCTTGTGGCTTAGTATGGTCTGTACTTAAAATAAACACTGCTTTTGAGAGGAAGGGATTCCTTGTTCTTAACTTTCCTGTTGAGAGTTTGGTGTTCTATGACGGTGCTATTTGTGATGCTCACTATTGCATACCAGTGGTCTGCCAGAGCAGGCTTTCGGTCACAAAACGGACGTCAGGATGTAAAGTGACTATGCAATAGTTTCAGGGTGCCAAGGAGCTGTTAACTGTGTATGGACTTGGATAGGTGTGCGTGTTTCTCTAAGGTAAGAACTTTATGAAATATCTCTTGAGCACTGTTTAGGCGATGCAGAATCCTGGCCCACCCTTCCACCCGCATTGAAAACTATGTCAGATCTTGATGATGGAGCAGAAGGGTTGATAAGCAATTCCCACATGCAGTGTGGTGGCACAGGATGTGTTTACGTACAGTTAGAAGGCAAGATGCTGTTACCTGTAGAGCTGTATATGTTCCAGTGCACGGAACTGCAGCTGTGTAATAGTGTTAAGGATTATGCAGTTTTGGATTTTTTATGTTTGGGTTTAGCTTGGTGTTTTTTGGGGTGAGAATCTCCTTGAACTGGACCACAAATGTGTTGTTACTCAAACTAACTGCTGTCTCTCATATGATCAGGACTGAGGGTAAAGAGGCAAAGGTTCCTCACGTTACTGCTTTTCAATATGAACTGTCATAGCAAGTGAAAGAACAGAACACACGCTCTCTTATCTGCTTGAGTGGAATTTGCTAAAGCTTTGTGTGCAGCTACTCGACTCAGAGGTTGTAAAACTTCTGTACAGTTCACAGCAATTTTCTTGATATTGCTAAAACAATAGAAGGTAGAGGAAATAACTTAGGCACAGTTGTTTACTGATTATTCAGTAATAAAACTGGATGTCACAAGTATTCCTTTTTCCTTGCCTTGCAGTTGCATGGGGTAGAGTGAACCATCGCTGCTCAAGAGCCGGTCATGCTTGACTGTGGGCTCTGTACGCAGGACAGTGGCGAGTATCTGGCCAAACTCCTTGTAGTAGGGACAGGTAGATGGGGAGCTGCTGGACTTGTGGTTATCTTCCTTTGTGCTGTGGTAGGCTCTAGAAGTTTTTAATACACTTACTACACGGGACATCCATTTAATCTCTCCACCAGCTGTTTTAAGATGCTTTCATACAAATGATGATTTTGAGTTCGTTCTCAAAATCACATTAGTTGCTGTAGTTGCATCAAAATGACTGTTGTAGTCCTTTAGCCTGCTCGTTGCACCAGAGCAGCATGTTCTAGAGCTCTCCGACTAAAGGCTTTTTGGCTGTATGCCTCCAAAGTGGAGGTGCCATTCAGTGTGAATGTGTTGCCATATGAGCAGCTCCTGAAGCTTTGGAGGTTAGTAGGAAGGATAAGATACTGTGGGGTGGTATTGGAGCATTACTAAACGTGGTCTTGTTACCTTGTCTTTAACTGTACCTTCACTGCCTGATAGAAGAGTCAGAACCTGCTGAGGACACTGAGGTTTGCTGCTATGCTTCATTCAGGGAAGCAAACCAGGTTTACAGGATTCATTAAGCTGGGTGTAAAGACACTTTGAGAGAACTTTGGACTGAAGAATTTGGGTTAAGGAATGTGACTCAGCTTGACTTCTGATTTAGCATCCTGATAACTTTCTGTGCTCCTATATCAGCTCTGTGTTCATCACAGGGCCGTGACATGTATCTGACTGCTAGTGCCATTAGTCTTTTAGTTGTAATTTTGCTGCGTCTACTCATGCGTCTTAAAATCATCCACATCTGCCTTGTCCTTGCGGAAATGATCATCTTGAGCACTTCTTGTTTGTTCGTTGATCATTGCACACTTTCCCTTCATCACTCTCTTCCGCGTTTTTCTTTCTTACCTTTTTTACTCTTCTTCAACTGTCAGCAGAATTATTGTCTTCCTGTCTCCATATTCAGGTAGTGTCAGTGGCTGAGTATCACCGCAGGATCGATGCTCTAAATAGCGAAGAACTGCGCACACTCTGCAGACGTCTCCAGGTGCCCTCTTAAGTAGTTTAAACCCCATCTCAAGATACTAAAATGTCTTTCTTTGTAGTGTCTTTGATTGGGACAACTACCACACTCAGTGGGTTTGCCTTGTCTAGAGCACTACAAGGATCTAGCAGAAAATTCCTCTGCTTTGAATGAGTTTAATTGTACAAATGTGATGGAATCATTAATTTGATGATGGAATTATTACTCAAACTTTTTCAAACAGGAATTTTCTGTCAGAACTTGAAAGCTTGTTCTCAGTACTGCTTGACTTGGAGTGATGTGTTTTAACTTCCACTGTAGACTGGTGTGTTGTGTTAGATAGAAGCTTTCCTAAAAAGAATGCAAACCAGGTGAAGAATCCAAACCTTGTGGCCCTGGTGTTTAATTTACATAGGAATTTTCCACCATGAGTCTCGCAGTATTTGGGAAGCATGAACCATCACAGCTCCTGTGCAACAGGTAAGTATTTTTCCTGTTATGTGAGCAGGTGACTGAGGGAGCTCATACACATGGAACTGGTATTGGAATTGTGTTCCAAAAACAGTGCTTTGGTTTGGATTTCTAAAGGTTGACTGGTACAGACTGAAACTGACATTTGCATTCTCTTTAGGGGTGTGTTAGTTTTTTAACAACACCACAGTTGTTAGCTGCTGTGTGTATCCTGCATAACTTACTGATGGAAAGCCTAGCGTAGAAGTCCTTACAAGCACAGAGTACCTCCTTGTTCTGTACTAACTGTCTGCGGAAACTAAAGTTTCACTTCTGTTTTTTCGCTTTGATCTTTGCTTTTCTCCCAGCTATTTTGTAATTCCTTTTAAGAAAACATGCTCTTAGGTGTTTTATTTCTGTTCAATAATCGGTAATGAATTGCATCAAATGTTTTGGAAGGTATACAATTGCATAAATCAGTAATGAGCAGGAACCCAAAAGCTGCAGCTCTGCTTCCAGGGAAAAATCAGACTTTTTTTTTTCCTGGCTTGAGAACAGACCACTTCTGGCAAGTGCTGGGGGAGGATCCTCCTGTCAGCAGTCTGGAAATGCAAGAGCTGTCCAAATACCTTTCACTGAACTCAAGGTTTAGGCTGACTGGAAAAATAAGATGTGATGTGCTGGAGTCTATAAGCCATTAAGTGTTTGTGGTGTGGACTCTGTGGCAGGTAGTGACCACGAAAGCCCTGGGGGTCTGACTGTTAAAAGTTAAGCAGGAAATAAAATTCCAAGTTTTGAAATCATGCTGCATTCTGTCAAACAGATAGCTTTGAACAGGCATCACTTTGCCTGCTGTTGCAAAGCTCTGTTCTTCCCAGAAGGAAGTTTGCTTTACTGTTGTAGTAATGTCTTAAAAGGAAAAACCCCCAACCAGTAAAAATGTCCCCCTAAACACAACCTGGCCACCACCACTTCAGTCCAATTTATTCATGGCTTGTGTGGTGCATTTCAATTGGAAGAATAGCAAAGGCAGGGGGATTTCTGCTGTAGGCTTGAGCAATGCTGAACTTCATAGATGGGAAGGCATTTAAGGTGGAATAGGTGGCCAATGACTTGTTGTATAGGTAGCGCTCCATAGTGCAGTCTGTGGGTCATCTTCCTGTGTGTGCACCTCTAAGGATAAAAGCATATGTTGCTGTGATATGAAAATTCCCCTAGTTTACTTGGGGAAATCCTTGTCACCTTCTCTTGAAAAATAAAAGCTTTCAGCTTTTGGCTTGCTTGATAGTTTCTTCAAGAGCACCTTTTCTGAAGAATTAATGTTTTAAGTTATTGCATGAATCTTCCTTGATATGCTGACTTCATCCTATTCTTAAATAACATGAATTTGTGATAGTAAAACGTTTTGTAGTTCTTCAGGAAGGGGAAAGGGAAATCCTTTCTCTGCTCAGGTGGTTGTGTTTAAATAGTCTTATCTGTGTTTGTTTTCTTTGGCTTTTCTTTTGTTAACTAAGAAAGGTCTTTGCAAAAGCCTGCCAGAGTTGATGGGGGTGGTGTGTGAAATGGTTGTGTTCTGTATGCTCAGAGCATGAGGTATGTGGGTATTTGTCCTGGGGTCAGCAGATGTTACAGGCAGGTATTGAAATTCTCAGTATTCAAGTTTTAAAGAGTTTAAGTGGTCTAGCTTTCAGAGAACTTGGTTCAGACTGATAACAAGGAGCAATGTATCCGAAAAACTTGAGATTTTATATTCTTAGTGAGACTCTCAACATTTTGTTAAGTCTTGCTGCTGTGACTGAAGTGACTTCGTTTTGCTTTCTCCTGCTCCTCTGTCAATTTTCATCTTCTCAGAGCAAGTTTTTACTATCCCTGCAAAAAGATTCAAAGAAGGAAATCTGTTCAGGTTTCAGCTAAGTCTAGTTCTCAGCTGGTGGCCCTTTAGCTTGAAAGTGCCGATGGACTGGGGTAAGAAGCTGCTGTGATACCTTACGAGTTTGTGGCCTTCTGCCACCTCCACTAAATGGTGATCTACAGCAACTCAACAGCGAAGGTGGGCAGGGCAGTTATTTTCAATTGCTGCAGTGTTTTCATGCATAGTGCATCTCTGCCAGACTCCAAAGCTCACTATGCAGCATGAGTATTACTGCTGCTTTCCTCTCCCCACCCTCTCAGTTCTTTCCTCTTTGTTTCTTAAAAGTACTCCAGTGGGTCAGCTTATGGATTAGCAATACTCCTAGTGCTCTATTTGGATACTTAAAATACTTGCCAGTGGTCTTTCCACATGGCTACTGCACAGCTGAAAACCTTCACAAATACTCTAAAAGACTCTTGTTTCAGAAACTACTGAGAAATGCCTGTGGTGAGGTTCCCATTCCTTTTCTGTCTGGGCTTCTAAAATATATTTGATATAAAAATCTACATTAGTATTAAAATGCAAGCACAGTATAAGCTGACCTGTGAAAGTCCTTCAGCTGGGTATGAGGACTCTGTGGGTTGTTTTTGGCACAAAATCATTGCTTTCCTCTGAGCTGGTATTTAGTCAAGTACCATCTTGTTGTTGGAAGTACTGGAGATGGTGTTTAAAGCAAATCTAATGGATTTCTTAACTTTTGAAGGAGTTGCATAACTGTAAGTCAGTAACTGCATGACTTTAAAACCTGCAAAGTTTATCTTCCCGGCTAATAGAACTGTGAATACTTACTTCCTCCTTGTTCTTTTTGTAGATAACAACAAGAGAAGATATCAATTCAAAACAGGCAACAAGTATCAAACCAGACCTGGAGCCTGAAGCATTCCGACCAAATCTTAGCGATCCCAGTGAATTGCTCCAGCCAGAACAAATTGAAAAGGTACTAAGTTATCTTTTAATATCATATGTTAAGATATCACAATTTCTATTATCCTAGTGTAAAACACACTTGTATGGCTGCTGGTAGAGCTAGAAAAAGAAATGTCAGATTAGGTTTGAAGTTTTAAACTAGCTTTGAAGACCACTTGTAGAAGTTCAGAGTAACAGAATCATGGAATAATCCTCATTGGAAAGGACCTCCAAGAGATCACTGGCTCAAACCATCCCCAAACCAACAAAATACCTCAGTCCCTGAGAGACTGACAAACACAACCTGACCCCCTCCATACTGCCACTCTAGCAGGGCATGAAGCACCATGGCTACATGGTTCTTCAATGCTTCCAGGCATGAGGATTCAACTACCTCCCAGGGAACCTCTGTACCTCAGACAGTTGGCCTCTGCCATCGATCCAACCTGTTTAAGTCCCTCTATAAAGCGTTCCTGCCCTCAAGCAGATCACACTGCCACACAGTTTGATGTCACCTGCAAACTTAATGAGGGTGCTCTCAATCCCTATGTCCAGTTCATTAATAAAGATATTAAATAAGACTGGCCCCATCAGCTTTCATTTATATGTAATGCATTCTTAAAAGTAATAAAAGTTGCATTAAATAAGAGGATTATCTTGTTAACAGCTCACAAAATCTCTTCCGCCGCGGACCATCGGCTATCCATGGACTCTTGTGTACAGTACTGCAAAGCATGGCATGAGCTTGAAGACTCTGTACCGAACTATGCTGGGATTAGACACGCCTGTGCTGTTGGTCATCAAGGACAGTGATGGACAGGTAGGAAACTGGCTTGTGCGGAGGCAGAGGTCTGATTGAGACAAAACATAGGAAAAGCCGATGCTTCAGTCCGTCTTGGGAGATAACATTGTATATGAAGTTAATTTCCCCATCGATAGATATGTAGAGGCTTTTAAAAACGTGTTGCATTGTCCAGCATTCCTGACATGCCACGTTTCTTGGAAGTGCTACAATGATACCAGTGCTATAGTGATACTGACAGAGTGTGAGTCTTGTAATAATTTCTAAATTTACTCTTGTCTTGATTTTACTGGGAATTACAGGCCAGCCATGTTCTGCAGGCCATTAGCAGTTTTGAGTCAGCCAGGGCAGCTGGTCTGAGCTTGTCACAGGAACGTCCCAGACCATAACTGTCATAGTCATCATATGCTGAGAGGAGGCTTCCTTGCTTGGACTCCTCCGGATCCTGTTCCTCATCTTCCTTCTCCCGCTCTGTGTCCCTGCAAGGGCTCACTTTGCATTCTCATCCCAAGGACTCTGCTGTTTATTGCGATCCTTGCACGCTCACTGGGCTGAGTATAACTTTGTATGCTCTAGATTGCATTGGTGTTAGAGTGGCTGCTTTATAAATCAAGTTTCATATGAACCCATGGGTCTCCTCTCTGTTTTCCCTGACCCTCCTTGGCTGGGAAGGAGTCATTGTGTGTTACAGTAACTGCTGTACTGTAGCCCCAGATCCAGGTTAAATGTAAATACTTTCCTTTTTTTAAAAGCAAGAAAGACAGTCTTTAAAACTTTCTGATTCTGGAAGATCTTGTTGAGTTGGAGTGTTACTGCCTGATGAAACCAGTGCTACCTGGTATGTTCTGTTGCTGCAGCCGACATCTCTCTCCCATTTGGGGGCTGTGGGATTTTTGCTGTGTAATGGATTTTTATTCCTTGAATCACTGTGATTGTGCTTCATCCTTCTTTGAGGTGGGCTTGAATTCCAGAAAGAGGATCATACCTTACTGTTTTAATAGCAAGCATCCCATCTTGAGCGTGAATATTAACAGGCAGCATGAGATTTGATTCTTTCTGAAACTGCTGTCATGGAAAACTGCCAGAACCACTGCAAAACCTGTAACATTGACTTCACATATCTGTCTGGCTCTGGTAGCAGCACTGTTTTTATTTTCAGGAAGCATGGCCTCATACCACCTCAGTCATTCTGGGGGGCTGAAAACTGTAAATGAAGGGTATGTTTGCTAATTCAAGTCACAACTTTCCCCCCCTCCTATTTTTCCTGCCTCATGAATCCCTTCATAAAAGAAAAAGCTCTTCAAAATCTCTGCCAGTAGAGCACAAAAGGGACCTCTTCTTCATTTACTTAATAATCTTCTAAACAAAATCTTAGACAAAATCAATAGACTTGAGATGTCTTAACAGACTTAAGAGACCCATCAGTCTCTTCAAACATACTGTTGGTAACTCCTGATTCCCTCATGAGCTTCACAAGATTGATTTGTAAGATACCCACTTCCTTGTGCCTGATTCTCTGACATAGGAAGAAGCTCTCTTTTTCTCCTAAAGCTCTTTCCACCAGCACGCAGTACTGGCTGTTGCTGAAAGTTTTCAGGCGACCTTCCGTATACAAGTGTCTCACCTCTTACGCACAAACAATGTAGTGGTTGCCAAACAAAACATGAATTTGTAGCCATGTTGTGAATTTTATTCTATGAAACAAACAATGCCAAATCCCAGTGTAGAGGCTGATATGCCCAGAACGCAGATGAAAATGTTCTGTGGACTGTTGGGTCAAGTAGCCACTGAAACTACCTTTTATGGTGTCTGCTAGACCTCACCTGGTTCCACAGAACAGTGGAATCCATGTGTATTCAGTGACCAACCTATGCCACAAGAAGAGAAAGGGTTTGGATGTGTTTTACCTGCCCAGTCTTTCACCAGTGCTAGAGCGATGTTCTCAGTGGTGTTTCTGTGTCTCCAGGTATTAAACTAACAAGATGTTTTTGCATTTGACAGCAGAAAATTCATTTTCTGCTATCTCAAGCATTCAAAACTGATGGAAATTCAGTGTCTGGTCTGTCTTCTTGATGCAAGGATCTACAATGATGAAAAAATAAGACAATAGTAGCCTGCTTTGTCCTTTGAGAGTAATGAATTGTATTCACACTTTTTTTTAGACACTATTGATCATTGGAAAGGTTAATGTAGCTTTAATAGCCAGTAGCTTCCTGGCAGACAGCCCTACAAAACTACTTCCCGTGACTGTAAAAGTATGTAAATACTTTTTTTTTTATAGGAGAGTATACCCATAAATAGTTCATGTTGCATTTTGCTATCAAAGATAGAGACTGTTTATACCCTTCTAGAATGTGTTTTGAGAGAGACCAGGTGTTTGCATAGGTTGTGTTCCAAGACGGATGCCTGTTTTCTAAACTACCTAGTTCAGAGAAGCTCTGCAGAACATCAGCTGCAGACAGAACAGACTACTGCAATTGCACGTTCTTTCTGACTATTTCATCCTTTATTTTTAACCTTGAAAATTACATTTACTGAAACAGGCAGTAAAAATTAAGTAAAAATGAAATGCTGTCTTGAAGTGCAAATACTGTTGTTGCAGGAAAATGTGCATGAACTCAGGGTTGGAGGTAACTGGTGACACTAAAATAACCAAATCAAAACATAAAAGAATGTTAAGTTGCAAAGCAACTCATTTGTTAGAAATCTGAGGGTTAGGTTAGTTAAGTACCTAGTATCTAAGGCTTTGCTATTGGTCAGCTGTCTTTAAAGGACAGTGAGCCAGTAATGCTTAAAGTGCACAGAGAGACCTGATTGTAGTTAGTTAAGTCATTAAAAGCCTTTAGCTAACCCTAAGTAAATCATCGCACAAGAATCTCTCTCCCAGCATTTACTCGGAGACGTTTCAGTAGCACCTCAATTATCAGTTCAGAACGATTGACTCCTATAAATCCAAAATGTTGTCACCTAGTCTGTGAAGTCTTCCCACTCAAAATACAGTTCAGCTGAGCCAAGCCTAATTTTAGAAACCGGTTATTAGAATTAATAGTCTTTCTAGTAAGACAACTAGTGCTTCACTTCATTTTAACTGCCTTGCTTATACTGTCAATTTTGAGATCTTAACAAATCACGGGGGAAGAGAACACTTTGCTTGTCTTTCGAATTACTAGACTCAACGTGTGATTATGTTGAAGCCGGCTGATTTTCCACAAATGTCAAATAACAATGTTCAAATCAACTTTTTAATTTCAGTTTTGTCGTGTTCCAATCCCTATCATTCTGTGTTTGTGTTTTTAATTTTGTATTAATGTTATTATTCTTTCCTTTGGAGAATACCTTCATTTTGCTGTTTTCCCCAGAAAGGAAAACATAAATGCTAGTTTATTTCTCTCGAGCCTGTTCTTGTGATGTAGGCTGTGGGGTAACACTGAAGCTGCTTGCCAGTGTTTGGTTCTGTGTGTTGAATGAAGTACCTGTATGTGTGAAAACAGGTAGTTTTGTTGTGAGCTTGCATTCAAACCCAGAGAAATTTGCACTTCAGTTCATAGTTCAAGTTTTTCGGCTGAATTTGCTGTTCACCAATGCATCTGAAACCAATACGGGTCTTAGAAAACTGAGTGCTTTTAGCTGGCTCTGGTAATTTATTTCATCACCTTGACAAGTAAATGTAAAAACTCCTTCAGAATATAGAATTATAGAATCCTCATGGCTGGAAAGGAGCTCCAGGATCATTAAGTCCAACCTTCATCCCAGCATCTCCCTAACCCCTAGACCATAACCTNATACCAGCCCCACTACAACCTTCTTTGAGGTAGTTGTAGAGAGCTATAAAGTCTTCTCTCATCCTCTTCTAGACTAAACAACCTCAGATCAGATTTTAGAGGGTCAATATTGGTCACAGATGCTTAGGGGTAATTGTCTTCACCTAGGTATCTGTTAGTGTACCGGTACTTTCTTCTTTAAAATGTATAATAGCAGTAAAATTAATATAAGGAAGCTTCTGTAGGTGTTACGACTTCACTAAAGTTCATTATGTAAGCCCAACCTGCTCTGTAACAGTGGGGTCTCGTAAATGACTTGTAAAATGTGTGGTACTGTGTGCATCACGTTAATTTTATGTGCTATGTTGCATGCTTATTAAAAATAATTAGTGCTTGAATTAAATATTTCAAAACAGTTGCTCTTGGCATGATTGATCTGTCACACATCTGACTGTGTCTTCAGTCTGTCAACCCTGATACTCTCTGGAAGAGTAGCAATTTTTATCTCATAACCAGAGGAACTTTGTGCATTGAGAGCAGGAGGGTGTTTTATTTCCTAATGAGCTCATCTTTTCTTTTGAGACCCTGTTGTTATCTTCTAGTTCAGTTAGAACCTTCTGAACAAGAAACTTCTCTGGACTGTATCAAATTCCTGAGAAACAAGGCAAGTGGCTGCTCTGATCTGGTAGCTCAAGGTGGAGCTGGGGCAGTCCTTATTAGATGTGTGTGAATGGTATATAATATAATCATGGAGTTCCTGATCTGAAGTTCATGCTCATGTAGTTTTGTGTTCACTAACAGCTGCTTTAGAGCTCATCGTGGAAAGGAATACTTGAAAAACTCACGCACAGGCTTAGTTAAATCCTGTGTCTGTTGTAAGTCGAGATGACCAAGGTTTACCTGTTATTTGGAATTGTTGTTAAATGACATGAAAAATAACTCACAGCTCAGAACTTGGTGAAAATAGCCTAGTTGAAGTGGAAGAGGAGCTACGCTTGGAGGAGTAGAGCCTTTTCATCTGAAATTTGAAAAATAAGTACATCTTTTGATGAGTTTAGTTTCTAGTGCTTTGATTTGACTGTGTTTTACAGGATTCACTGTTTATTGTGAGACTCCTCTCTTTTCTTACTGTACCAGGAAGACCTACACCATAGTAATGTGCTCAGAACCAGGGGGCTGCAAAAGCTTATCCTGTAGTAACCTCCAAACCTGCCAACATTTACAATCTCATTTGTCATTTACTATCCCCAAAGACCCTCTAGTAGTCCTCCTACTTTAGTATTTTCCATTGCATGTTTTTCTTTACAGGTTTTCGGTGCACTAGCATCTGAACCTTTTAAAGTGAGTGATGGCTTTTATGGCACCGGAGAGACCTTTATGTTCACCTTTTCTCCAGATTTTGAGGTAAGCAGTAATACTTTTGTATGATTTGCTTTTTTTTCCTTCTCTCAATCATGCATTATCTTAAAATACCTAGTGACTAAATCTAGTTCTCTCACAGAAGCCCTAAGTGCACCGTAGAACTGTAGCATTTGAAGGGTGAAAAACATATTCAGCCTGACTCTTCCATCATACTGAACATTTTTTCTCCTATTCTGAAATCTCCCAGGTGTCTGGAAATTCACAAACTACCCCCTTTTAAAGGGATATCATGTAATCTGGGCATATTTTTTTCTCAGTATTTTTCATTGGGTAGGTCTGACAGTGCTCAGAGGTGATCTATTTTGGAATGGTCTTATTTTGAATAGTGTAAAATGTTAGAGAATTCTTGTCTGCATCTCTTCTCTGAGTTTTCTTTGTGAACTTGGCAACCTCATGTCCTGGTTTGGAACAGGTTTGGGGGAAGGGACCTTTGGTTAGAAGTCTCCCCTCCCTGTGATTCAATTCCCCTGGCTCCCTATTTTCCCCCAAAGGCAGAGAGAGAAGCAGCGATAAATAGGTCACAGCACCTGAATGCAAGTGAAATCAATAACTTTCATAAAGCAGGATATTAAATATTGCCGACAAAACAGAGGCAAGCCATCCTGAGATGGCAGTCCCACCCCCCTGAATTCCCATCCACTGTGGTGGGCCCCATCTGTCTCTCCACCAACCCCAAAACATGACAAGTTTAGCAGAAGCGAGTGATCCCACAGTTGTGGGGCAGGGTTTGCCACAGCAGTAGTGGGCAGAGTGAGGGCTGGGTTCCTGCCAAGCAGCTCAGCTCAGCTTGTCTTGGAGTGGGGGGCACAGAAACAGCAGCCACAACAGTCCAGGCAAAGGTCTGGGATGAAAGAGGAGGATGGGCTGCTCACTCCAAAGCAGAGTCTTTTCATCCAGGTGCAGGGCAGGTAGCAACCCCCCTACACCCCCTCCTCTAAACTGGTCACAATCCATAGTGTGTCTTTACTGATGTTTATTTTCCCTTCACCCAAAGCAAAAGTTCAGGTATTTAAAGCTGCTAGTCTGTAAAGTTGTGGGGTTTTTTTCTACTAGGTTTTCAAATGGACGGGAGACAACATGTTCTTCATCAAAGGAGATATGGACTCCCTTGCTTTTGGTGGAGGAGGGTAAGTCACAACTTTGTTTTGTCACTGGAGTCTGTTAAAGATGTGTGCACACCTTTGAAAAGAAACTTTGGTACTGACTTCAGTTTGATAGCTCAGGACTGAGCAGTTACCAGCCAGGAAGGATTTACTTTGTCATATACTTAGCTTCCTGTGTGAAGAAATTTGAATGGCAGGCTCATCTTCAGGATATGGGTAGGGCCACATTAGGTTTGTGACTGTATAAATGTTCAGAAGCCATTGGATCCTGATGAGATACATCCTTGGGTCTGGGAGAAACTGGTGAGTGAAGCTGCTGAGGCCATTATCTGTCATAATTGAGTAATCGGGACAGTCTGGTAAGGTTCATGTTGACTGGAACAGGGGAAACATTACCTCTACTTTTAATAAGGGGGAAAGAGATGACCTGGGAAACTACAGGCCAGTCAGTCTCACTTCTGTGCCTGGCAAGATCCTAGTTTCCGGGAGGATTTGCTCCATGCTAAGGCACATGGAATGGATGGAGGTGATTGGTGTCAGCAAATGCAGCTTTACTAAGGGCAGACCACTTGGTGGCTAAGTCTGGATGGTCACACTGAAAGACTTGTGGTGAGTGTCGAGGTGAAGTTCAGTTATGAGTGGTGGTCCTCAGGGCACTGATTTTGGCCCAGAGTTGTTTAACATCTTCGTTGGCAACGTGGACGGTGACATTGAGGTCCCCCTCAGCATCTTTTGAGTGACAGGACAAAGGGAATGGTTTTCAGCCAAAACAGAGGAGGTTTAGATTGGATCTTAGGAAGAAATTCCTGCCTGTGAGGGTGCTGAGGCACTGGCACAGATTGCCTAGAGAGGTGGTGGCTGCACCATCCCTGGAAGTGTTCAGGGCCAGGTTGGATGGGGCTCTGGACAGTGTGTTCTGGTGAGATGTGTCCCTGCCTATGGCAAGGCGTTGGATCTAGAGGATCTGTAAGGTCCCTTCCAACCTAAACCACTCGGTGATAGTATGGTGTGGCACCAAGTTAAGCCCTGCGAAGTTGAGATGCCCTGCTCATGTGATTGTTTTGGTGTATTCATCATGGCCACAAGAAACTGATTTTAAAGGTATGTGACAGTGTTTGTATAACTGGAAGATGTCTGAATTGAAAGTGGTATCATCCTGAGACATGCTGGTGTCTTCAGAAACTACACATCAACGCCCAGGATATTTCCCTTACTCATTATCAATATTTTCCTCACACAGAAGAATAACAGTAATGCTTTTCTTAATATGGAAAGTGGTGAAAACTGAAAAATTCTGGTTAACTTTTTATTTTGGAGTAACTGAAAGAAGGATGTTCCACAATGCATAGTAGATATATTTAAAGCTGCAAACACTTTTTTTACTTTATCAAATGCCATGAGGGCCTTGTCTTGAAGAATTCTAATTCCTCCTCATTGCTGAATTCAGAATGAAAAATGTCTTTTATAAGCGTAACGCCTACTCCCTCAGCCTTTTTCTTTTAATACATTGTCTGTCTTGCAGAGGGGAATTTGCTCTCTGGCTCGACGGTGATCTCTACCATGGAAGAAGTCACTCATGTAAAACATTTGGCAATCATACACTTTCTAAGCGAGAAGACTTCATTATTCAAGACATAGAAATATGGGCTTTTGAATGAGTATTTAACTATTTCTAAAGTGTATTGTCCCAAACCTGACATGAATCAGCACAGCTCAGAAGTCCATAGGAGCAATAGAATGAACCATTTAAACTCTGATTTTTTTGGCTAAGTTTTTAGCATGGCCACCTAGTTACTATTTTTAAATACCAGTCTCTTTTTGTCACATTCTCACATCTGTAGTATGCTGTCCTATTTTTCTACACGTTAGACACTTGAGGTCTAAAAGTTAACATCCAGATCACAGTATCACAGTAATGATGGGGCTGGAAAAGACCTTAAAGATCATCCAGTCCAACCTAAAACCAATCAAGTAACCCCAACATCTGACATCCAGATGATGCCATTCAGATGGGAATGACAGAGCTGTCCTTTCCCAATTACAGTTGCCTCCCAGGTTTCCCCACACCCACCTTTCTGCAATCCTGCCAGGGGGCTGCTTCACTGAATATAGGTGATTATTTTTGTATTCAAATTATATCTATGAATGAAGTTGCCCTCTGCGAACCTATCCAAGAAGAAAGCTGTGTGTGGGTGTTTGCCAGAAGGTACTGCAGAGATTTGGTCTGGACCCAGTGCTGGGTTAATCCATACAGTGCCACAAATCCATTAAAAGCTTTGCATTCCTGCATACCTACAAGTACCCGTTTGGTGAAGGAGGAAGATACCCAAAAAGCCACAGTGCCACTCATCTTGTTTATTGTTCACACTGAGAAAAGGGTCCGTTAATACATGTTTTAGCTGCATGCTGATGTATCGGTGTTTTGCACACGCTGTTAACGATGTGCAGGTTTGGGACAAATATCAACAATATGGAGCTACGTGGCAAGGACTTCCAGGGAATGTAATACGCCAGTTCCACAAAACTACAACGCGAAAGCCAGCAAAACTTGGTGAAGAATTTGTAGCTATAGCAGGGCATTAAAAGTACAGAAACAGATGCATCTTTGTTCAGCATAAAGTGTCAGATATATACTGTTATACTGTTGTAGCCGTGTAGCACATCAACTCCAAGAATATAGCTTATTCCTGTCCAAAGAAAACAATAGTTGTGATGTTTTTGAGTGGGTCTATGTTGTACATTTCCAGTTAGCACCAGCTCTGATTACAATGAGATAATGTACTATAGGTAGACAATATCGTAATGCAGTAGACTCGTGGAATATGCAAACTTACTGTCATGTAACCTCCAAAAAAAAAATATGACAGGCTAGAATACAGTTCCAGTAGCTCTTGTCCACTTTTGTAGGAAAATCGATAAGCCATTGTGGCAATAACAGCTCAACAAACTGTTTGTTTCGAAGCTTTTATTCTATGTTCTGCAAAAAAAAAAGTAAAAAAAATAATTGCTGTTAAGTGTGACAGTGACTGACTTCGTGCTGAAATTTCAGCTATTTCAGATGAACATTGTATATTATCTTGTAAATTAATGTTTAAAGTAGTTTTGTTATTATAGAAACAAGTGTTGATCGACGGGTTGCTTATAGCACTTTATTCTAGACATGGAATAAAAGCCAAATGGGTTGGCTTCAGTAGATTTAGTTGTATATTTCAAAATAATTAACATCTCTGGAGAGTTGTACAAACTTATTGGAAGACAGCTTACTGCTATGGTAATGAGAAAGGGCAGACGTTTCATTCATAATATGCTAATGCTCAATATGAATAGAAATACAGGGCTTTGTTTCCTGGCTATGTATAGCTCTTGATCCTCGTTAGAACTTAGGACAATGTGTAGACTAAATGTTTACAAAGTAAGGAACTGTAAATAAATTGAAATGGCTTTTCTCCCCTTTTGGTCTTCCACAGCAGTATTATTGTCTTTGTGGAGTTCAGACTGATGATTACAATGACGACAACAACAACAAAATCCTGTAATGGATTTGAAGTCCTATAAGGTCGCAGTGATGTATAGCAAATAAATCTAAATATATGTAAAAATAAACTGGACTTGGAGTTTATTTACAAGTTAAAATTTGCTTAGAAGCACAAATGCAGGGTATTGCTGTTTAATAAGGTCCCTGAGTATAAAGGATGCATGTGCTCATCCTTTCATGGATTTTAGGGTTTTGACAGCTGAAGTGGTAAGAGTGAAATATTCTGCCTTCAGCTATTTTAAAGAGGATAAAATAAAGGATCTCAGGTTATCCCTGCTGACCAGTCTCATGAATTCAAGTCCTGAGCTCGTACTGCAAATCAAGCTTATTTTAGCTTTGTAACTGCTGAAGAATTGAGTTGAAGGATTTTTATAGTTACACTTGGAATAATTGTGTAAAAACACAGAATAGCTTTGTTACCTGAATGGTTCAGTGTTGGACTAGTTCTGGAAAGGTACATGGATGGGGAAAAACATGGGGTTGAAGAACACTGTAGTGCAAAGTTAGTTAAGGAGCAGAAAGACCCTCCTGTTGAAGTGTAAATGGCTGTAAATAGCAGTGATGGGACTGGCTGAGTAAAGGCTCTGCAGAGAACAATCCACATCTAAGGAAGCACATACGGGCTGTTCATCAGAGGTGCAGTTAATTCAGTATGACTCACACATAGGCTCTCTAAAGGAGATCAAAGACACTGTCTCTGTGTGTCTCCTGCCTTCGTTCCCGGTGAATTTTCTGCACTAGAGCTTCTTTCCATCTTTCCTTCCGTGGTTGTAAATAAGGGAGGTTGACACATGCTGATGGCTTTGCAAGCTACGTTTTGGAAGAGGTCAGTGCCAGAAGACTTTGTCCTTGGTTGTCTTCATTGACTTACAGTTTTGCTCAGATACCTGAGGTTCTTACCACATTGTTGTCCTGCAGCTCTAGATGCTACCTCTGTTAATTACTGTTTTATTTTTCTAATACTGCTTTTAATCTGCAGAAGGACGTGATTTATGGCTTTTGCTTGCATCCTCCTGCTCACCACTATATACTACAGTAGATATGGGTGTGTTTGTGCAGGAGTGAACTGTCTTTGAAGAGGAGTGAAAGTATTTACTACTCATTCAATTTAAAATTAAAGCGTAGCCTTGGTACTCCCCAGCATTCCTCGTTTAGGTCTTAAATCTCACTTATGCTTTTCCTGTATAAACGAACATGTCATCAGGATGTTTTACTGTTGTAGCAGCAAGAGGAAGCTCAATGAAGGGAACAAGCCTCTACGCTCTCTCCTCTTAAGAGAACATGTTGCCGTGGTATGAAATACAGCTCCACTGTGATACTGGAACAGATAGCGACCAGCTGGGGGTGAACAGCGTTCAACCAGTGTGGTCTGTACTAATCCAAGCGGCGCTGCTGGCTGTGCCACTGCTCCAGAGTCAGACTGGAGTATTTTTATTTAGTAGTCTTTTTCTTGAGTTCATACTTACTTTCTCTACTTGGCATGGATGAAGTTTAACACATCTTTGCATGCAAGGTGGTATAAAGCACATAACCTTTGTGAAACAGTTGCAGTGTTTGGTATTTCTCTTACATAAAACTTGCTTACTCTTCAGAAAGTTCTAAATATTGCCTGCTCGGAGGTAAGTGATGGAGGACTCCGTATGACAAATCATTGGCTGTAGCACATCTCTTACCCAATTGTAAATAAAACTGAGTGGAAAAATTGAATAGATTTGGGATTTTTATGAATGAAACTGTTAGCATTGGATTGGGATGACTATGAATGGGAGGTTTAAGAAGCTTCTACAGTGAAGTATAGGTTTATGATGCGTGGTAGAGATGACATTGTTAGTCTAAGGAACTGAAGGAGAGGTTTAAAGAGGGTTTGAGAGCTTGAAGTCTGGTTGTTCTTTCCTTCAAATGTCTTAATATTACCTGACCTAGACTGAAGAATCAGCTGGCATTCCCCCACGCAGTCTGCCTCACTGCATCATATGGGGCAAGAGCAGTCAATTGCCAGAGCTAACTGTGCTTATGATCGGGTCAGCTTAGCCCCTTTTGTCAGGGGTTGTGTAATAAGGCTGTGCTGACTCTTCTGTGAGCAAAAACGAGCGCAACAGTTGCTGCACATCGCGTGTGTAATGATTTCTTCATTAAGAAGCAGTGCCCAGCAAGCAGGAGCTAGATGAGAAGAGGCATTTGGCTCTTCTGTGTTCTGTGAAACAGGTAAGAAGAGCTAAAAACTGATTTCTCAGCAGTTTCTACAGACTACTTTGTTGTCTCAAGACCTAAACAGGGAAGGTTTGTTTTGGTTCCAACTTCAGGAGCACTTGCCTGTTTATATATTCCAGAGGCTTCCCTAAAGGTGAAGTAGTGGATGGTATAGACTGAATATCAAAGCAGAGGCTCTTCCTACGTGCTATAAACACACACGGGATTGAAATGCACAAGCTTTTGCTGGTATCGTACACACAGTACAAAATAAGTACACAAAAGAGGTTTCACTCCTGTTTCTGGTCAGAGAATGAAATATCTACGTGGTAAGGTGCTCTTGGGCTTTAAGTCATTCATGAACGTAATGCAGAGAAGCAATCTGTGATGAATTCTCCTGTTTTCTGTGGTAGACTAAGAGCTGTCGTGAGCAGAAATGAGTTCTCTTAGCACTTGGTGCCTTTAGTGTGTGCTATTAGACAGCTGCTGTGGGTAAGGACTGTTGTTTTCTGTGTACTCTGAAATGTTTGTGCTTTGGACAGAGAAAGCTTCATAGGGAAAGAGTTCACCTGCCTGTGAACAGGAGAATCAGCTTGTGCTTTGAAACAATTTATAGATGGTGTATTTGGCAGAATGTGCACGTGCATTTCTTCTCTGGAGCGTGCACTTAGGCATTGGAAGGGTAATAAATGAAGAGCTTTTTATTTATAGTTCACTTGACAACCACATTCCCTGAAGACACGTTAGACAGCTGTAAAAATCATTTATATAAAGACGAATAAGGTAAGGATAGAGAGGTAAATACCATGTTGTGTGAGTATTGCACTTAGAGATCAGTCTTGAGCAGTCTGAGAGACGTCAGGAAAGTGGTGTTAACTAAGTTCCACTGAATCCATCTTAAATGTTGTGAATCTAAGGAAGAATTAAAATTAACTGCCTGAAAGAGCTCAAAATTGTGCAGAATCACAGACCCTTAGGCATTGGAAGGGACCTCAAAAGATCATCCAGTCCAATCCCCCTGCCAGAGCAGGATCCCCTAGATCCTGTCACACAGGAACAGTCCAGGTGGTTTTTTAATGTCTCCAGAGAAGGAGACTCCACAACCTCCCTGGGCATCCTGTTTCAGTGCTCTATCACCCTCACAGGGAAGTTTCTTGTCATCTCGATGTGGAACCTCCTCTGTTCCCACATCTACCCTTTGTCCCTTGTCCTGTCATTGGGTGTCACTGAGCAGAGCCTGGCTCCTTCCTCCTGACAGCCACCCTTTCCGTATTGATCAACATTAATGAGGGATGACCTCAGTCTCCTTTTTTCCAAGCTCAAGAGACACAAACTCCTTCAGCCTTTCCTCATCAGGGAGATGCTCCACCCCCATCATTGTGGTTCTGTGCTGGACTCTCTCAAGCAGCTCTGTGTCCTTCTGGAACTGAGGGGCCCAGAACTGGATACAATACTCCAGATGGGGTCTCCCCAGAGTAGAGTGGTAACTACCACCCTCTAATCCACCCCAGGATGCTATTGGCCTTCTTGACCACAAGGACACTTTGTCGGCTCGAGGTCATCCTGCTGGCCACTAGGACCCCCAGGTTCCTTTCTCCTCCACTGCTCTCCAGCAGGTCAGTCCTCACCCTATCCCAGCCCCTGGGGTTGTTCTTGCCCAGATGCCAGACTCTACACTGCTGTAGTTATATTTCATTCAGTTTCTCCCTGCCCTTTAAGACCTGGAAGTTCATTAGTCTTCACTGCTCTTCAGCATCACCTGATACTGTTCAGTGTCCGTGTGATATGAAACATCATCTTCCCTGAGGTTAGCTGGTTGTAGTCATGAATGCTGTTCCTGTATCTGCTCTCACAGAGGTCCCTTTCAGTGGCAGGAGGATGCTGGCTGTGGCTGTTTGCTGTACACAGCGGTGCAACTATCTGGCTGGTTTTGATGTTACCTGTTCTTTTTCCACATGTTTAAAACAATCTCATCCACACAGATAATGAGATGACACCGTGCACAGCGCTGCGCGGGAGGTATTTTCGATGCGGTTGCCTAATGAAAGCTTCCGTGCTCTCCATCCCTGACTCTTAAACAGGAAACTTCCTCCTGACTGAGTTCTATAAATACAGAAAATATAAAACTTCATTTATAAAAAGGATTTAGGATGTGATGTGCGTGGGAAAGGTGCCTCAGGAGTTGCCACGATGCAATACTGCTGTAGTAGTTGCAGATCCTGCTTGTAAAGGAAGCCACTACATGAGTGTTGTGTGCTAAATTAAACCCTTTTTACATGGGTTCACGTGAATGATGCAGGAATCACACGGTATTCACCATCAGGGTCAAAACTTGATCTGGCTTTATCTTATTACTCCACCTCTCCTCTGGCGGGGTTTCAAGTCTTGACTAAAGCATTGGGAAGAGTTGTAAGAACAAGGGGGATTAATTTGGAGCTGTGACCTTGCTGTGGGGTTTTACAATCAGCTGTTTATGTCAATACAGATTTTGCTCCTCCTTCTCATGCAGTGATTAACCGAAGTCCTCCTGGTACAGGAAGAAATCCACTTGGATGCTCGTGCAGTAGTTATAAAATACTTCTCTAGAAAAATGTCTTCTGGGTGGTGAACAAGGGGGAATCCTGTATTCAGAACCTGCAGAGGCACCTTAAAAGGGGCAGCTGGAGCAAGGTTTTCCAAAAGCACTCGTTCTGGTTGTAGCATGGGAGGGAATTAAATCAGTCACATCACTTATTTTACTAGAGTAATGATGACATTATCATCCCTGCCTTGCCACAGCATTTCACCCTCGAAGTCCACCAGCCCGTGTTTCCTAGCTCTCATGAGGATCCCAACCACCTTATCTGAGATGCGAACGTATCTCTCAAAGAGTTCCCCGAAAGTGACTTGGATCTTCCCGTCACGCCGGGGCTTGGCCATGGACTCGATGATGAAGCACAGGTCCCTGATCTCTCGGTGGATGTGGGCCTCGGCTCTCTTAGCCCTTTCAGCCGTTTTGGTTCCTTCCTTTGGACGGCCGTAGCCTTCGTCCCCTTTGTGGAGGCGCAGGGACATGGACAGCTCGTGGTCAAAGTCCTCGCTGAAGGGGTTCAGCTTCTGCGTTATGATGTGCTGGTCGGCCCATTCCTGCCACCTGTCCTTCAGGCTGTTAACGTGGCTGCATTTCCTCTGGGCTTTGGCGCGGGCATCGTTGCCAAACCTGCTGGCGCTGAAAGAAACGCAAAGGGGGTTGAGCGTTGCTTTTCATCCTTCAGTTAGGGGGTTCAGAGACTAATCTCTTCCAGTCGGTTTGTTACTACCGTGCTTTTGCAGAGCAGATGGAACCAGCAGATGGCATGAGTTCACTGCTTGTGAATTAGCTCTTGGAGGGCTTTTAGTCCCATCGCCCAGTTTGTGCTCAAACGCTCTCTCACCGCTCACAGCTTGGTCTCATCTGCGCTACTCCCCACACACACATATTTCCAAGTATGATCCTGAACAAATATCCCAGCCCAAAATTCACATTCTTGAGAGAAACTTAGAGCTACTGAGATTTGTGTCAAGGTCAAGGGATGATGAAGGACCTTCAGAGATCTTCCTGCTTGTTTGTGTATGTGTGTGCTCATAGCAACATCCTACTGCTGGGGGGCTCCAGACAGACAGAGTTGCTGCTCATTCCTCTGGTGGGCAATCCCTCATGGCTAGAGGAGCAGTGGAGAGGCTGAGCTGGGCTTTGTTCTCTCCACATCCTGTCATTGTGTCTGAGCAGAGCTTGGCTAGGAGCGTGCTGTGCTGCGGCTGTGCCAAAACCATTTGTTCTCTAATGCTTTTAGTCCCCAGAAGGCTGCTCTGAAACCTCCCCAGTAACCCTGGCTGGGTATGGACAGTGACACCAGAGAACCAAAGTGCAGAGGACTGCAGACCTTCAGAACTCGAGTTTTCCTTGCTGTTTGTGGTCTGCTAAACCTGCTCAAAGAAGGAAGTGTGGTAAGAGAGCCTCCAGTTTTAGTGGGGATAGTCCACGCACTTAGTTCCCTGGGTGTGACAGAGATGTCTCCAGGTCAGGTCTCTGCACCAGAAGGGTGTTGAGTGTCTTTACAACAAGAAGTATGGACCTCTAGTTTCAGGGATGGAAGAAGGAATGGGAAACGGGGCTGTTCTTTCAGCAGGGGAATTGCCATTAGCTTGGCTTAGCTGTACGAGAAACTGCTTTAAAAGCTCAGAAATACTCTTCCCCCCCATCCATGTGGTGGAAAGCACCAGAAGAATTGAGCATGTAGCATTGCCAAGCCAACACACCTTTCCTCTCTGGTGTGACTGCAGAGTAACCTGAGAGTAGCAGCATGCTATACCCATGGGTTTGTGATTAACACAGAGGTGTTGACAGGGAAGCATTAAAATATATCAGTGGGGTAAAGCCAGACTCTAGTTTCACGATGCTGAACCAGATCCTCCAGTGTATAAGCTGTGGTCGTACAGAGAAAGGGAAAGCTGAGATCCTTTGCCCCTTGCCCTGAATTGTGGCTTCATCCCCAGAGGAATTGGGGGCACAGGGTTTGGTTACACAAACCAGTTTCTTTCCTGCAGCCTGTGGATCTCCCCCCCCCCCCCCCCCCNNGGCTGTGGGTCCCCCCCCCCCCCCCCCGACCGTACCCCCAGAATCTCTCTGCAGCACAGTCTTAGCTCCCTTCCCCAGCTCTTCACGTGGGAAGGTGTCAGTGAAGGCTGGGTGAGGGGAACCTTGAGTGAATGAAAATCTCCTCCTCAGTGTGCGAGTTTCACAGCGCTGCTGCTGCTGCTGCATCCCTCCTTCTCCCAGGAAGGAGTGAAATAGTCTTTCCTGTGCCCATAGGAGTTACTGTGCCCTTGCCTTCTGCTAAGGACAAGACCTTATTCCAGCAAATGGCAGCTGAAAATGATAAAGGGAGAAAAAAACCCAACATCCCCAAACTCTGGCACTGATGCTTTTTCCTGGAATATTGAGAGGGAAACGGGAGATTTGCTTGAACAGCCATCTATCACAGCTTCATTTATTCGATGAAGCCACGCTGCAAGGTTCATAAAGTAACAGGCTGGAATAATGTGCCCTGAGGCTGGAAAACAACTTAAAAACTCAGTGGTTAAACACTCCAGTCCTGGTAACAGCACTGTAAGCTCAGAAAACTGCTTCTGTGTCAGATGGCAGTGGAGGAGAGAGCTCCGAGTAACCCAGGGGGTGATCTTTCTATCGTTTGGACCTCAGTAAACAGGGCTAAGCTTTTCTTTTAAACCCTAGGTAGCAGCACTAAAACAAGGCCTGGGGAAAATAGATGTGAGGTTGAATAGAAAGAGAGCTGCTTTGCTTCTGCTAGAGCACTTTTACAGCGAGCAATTTGCTCTAATGGGGGTTATTTACAGGTAACTGCTCTAACGGGTCCTCTCTGTGTCAAGCCTTTGGGTTGAGCTCCTGGCATCTTTCACGGGAGGGTGCACAGGGTCTCCTGCAAAAGCAGAGGCCACAAACTTTCAAGCCCTGGATTGCTGAAGAGGTTTTTTCACTCTGGTCGGTAACCACTTGCTCCTTGTGGGAGATGACAGACCAGAGCAGAGCATCTGCCTAATCCCCAGCAGCAACAGTGAAGGCAGCTCTGTGTGTTCAGAAGGCTTTGCTGAACCATGTGGTTGGAACCCATCGCTCATGAGGCGCAGTCTGTGACTGGTTGAGGTAAAGGCTCGGCAGCAGTGAGGTGAAACCCCCACGTGGTAGGATCGGTGCAGGCTGGCTGCCAGTCTGCATGAGGAGCCTAACAGTGTTGATGTTTTCACTGGTTCTGCTCCCAGTTTTTCATCCTGGACTGGTGATTTGGTTACAGTATGAACCTCCTGGTCCTGTTCCTCTGATTCCAGCTGCCTGGCTTATCCTTTGCCCACAGGCTAATTGAGTGGGTGATGACCCTGCCACTTTCTCAGCTCACCTACTGCTCAGCTTGTGCTTGTGAGTGTAGTGCAGAGCAGAACAGTGGAGGGTCAGGCCACATCATGTGAAGACTCCTGTTCAGCCTCCACGTCCTGGTGCCAACATCCTTCGTCCCTGTGGGCTCAGGCAGAGATGCTCTGCCAAGCCCTGCCTCCGTTTATGTTTCACCTTTAGCTGTCCTCTCTGCCCAGCAAAGCCAGTGGACAGTGTGTGCTGCGCCTTGGCCACAGCCTGGCCTCCCTGTCCCTGGAGGATTTTGTTAAGATGTGCTTAAGGGAACTCCTGCAATGTCTGTCCTGGAAGTTCTCTGACAATCACAAGTGATACGAAACAAAGTCATAGAATCATTAGGGATCAGAAGGGACCTCGAAAGGTCATCTACTCATGACTAACTATTCACAAATTACTGATCTATTGCTTTAGACTGAGCATTGGCTGGTGGAAACAAATACCTGAGGGCCCTGAGTGAGAGAAGTAGCGTTACTCCAAATATCTACTCAGCATGAAGAAGTGACTACTGATTTCAATGAGCCAGCAAATCCAGTGTGAAAAGGAACTACAGCTGATATTTCCTAAATAGAATCATAGAATCCTTAGGGATCAGAAGGGACCTCAAAAGATCATCCAGTCCAATCCCCCTGCCACAGCAGGATCACTCAGACCAAGTCGCACAGGAACACAGCCAGGTGGGTCTGGAACATCTCCAGAGAAGGAGACTCCACAACCCCCCTGGGCAGCCTGTTCCAGTGCTCCTTGTGCCTGTTCTGTGAGTAGCAGATAAAGCTCAAGACCATAGTCAGCTGTGGTTCAGTAACTGCTTGAGCACAGAGAGCTGTGTGAAAGCATTCCTGGACTGTTTTTTCTCTTTAATTTTTTTAATGTTTTCTTCATGACTCAGTTTCCTACCCTTTCCCATTGCTCCTTCCCCACATCTTTACAGAAACCTGTAGCTCTCTCAGGATCTGCTGACCACTAGTGATACATAACGAAGATGTTTTACTCACAGAGTTGGCACAGGTCGCTTAATCTTCACAGCCGTCACCTCTCGGCCACTGTCGTCTTGCTCAGGTTTGTCCTCTGCTTCCCCATAGCCGCTGTCAGCTGCATCCAGGCTGTCATCGTGAAATTTAAGCAGCAGTCCTGCCTTAGACCCCTCTTTGTCCTCTTGTTCCACCTGTTTCCAGCCCTTGGTCAGCTCAGATACCACATTCGAGCACCTTCTCCTTATGCTTGGAGATAATTTGCTACTCAGGATCCTGTCAACAGCGCTTGTCTCCTCTTTGTGCTTGGCCATCGCCAAGCTGCTGCTGTTACTCTCATATCTTTCACTGAGGAGGCTGACATCGCCTCCTCGCTCGTAGACTTTGCTGACAACTGTTCTAGGCACCGCTTTGCTTTTAATGCTGAATTTTTTGAGGGCTTCGTCTGATTCCCTGGCTGTTTTTTCAGCGTCTCTCACTGTCGCTGACTCCGTTGCGGAGGCTTCTGTGTCATCTTTTCCTTGGTCCCTCTTGACAGGTGGAGCCGAGCGCTTTTCGAAGGATCTTTCTTGTACAGACTGAGCAGCTGAGTTGTCTGCAGCGGGAGCCCATCCTGAGGGCTCCTGGATCTGCTTTACTTGGTGCTCAGGTGCCCAGTGCTGCGCGCACGGTGCCACGTCTAGGTTGACGATTCGGATCTTGTGGACAGCCCTTCTCGCGGGGGTAGCGCTTGGCTTTTCCTCGGCGCCCACGTTGCTGTCTGCTGCCATGGTGGCTCTTCCCCTTCTGCTCAGCACCTTCTGAATGAACTTCACTTCTCGAAGTGAATAGCGTCCCCCGAAGAGAGCCACGGATTTAAATAGACGCGGAGCAGGCGGCGCGCGTGGAAAGTATGTGAAACACTTCTCACAACGATCGAGTAGCCTTGATGTCGCAGAGGTCTTTTTTTAAAACACGGGGTTGCATTTCATTACAGCAGATGAATGATGCATGATGTAAGCAGGGTGACACAGACCTGCTCTGGAAACAGTGGGAAGCTAACAGCTCCTTTAGCTCCCTCTCCCTAGGGACTGCATGATTCTCTGTTGGCAAGGGTCTTGTTCTTCTGCAAGGGCACAGCCTGGGTTGGAGGTACTGAACAGTGTTCAGAACTGCTGAGTGAGAAGAGCTGCTGGGTGCTCGGCCAGGGTAGAGACCCCTGTCATCCTGAGTAGATAGTGGCCCTTGTCCTGGAGCGTGAAGGCTGTGGCTGAGAGGTTCCTAGATGCATTTTCTAAAGGGATGTTAGGCGATTTCTTCCCATTATTCCCACGTCCAAGTGGGAACAATGGGTCGTGTGCTCTCTTCCCAGTTGTTCTCCAGTCGTGTGCACCTATTGAGAAGGTACCCTCAGGGGGGTCTGGGAACATGATCGTGTCTGGTGTCAGTGCTAAGGATGAGGGCATCACTGTTTCTAGCATGGGGATTATTAGAGGAAATCTGGCTTGATCAGATTAAATCATCTCCTGGCTTTAGGACTTTTACAACGTAAAATAATCCCCTATTTAATTCCTGGCTGCTTTTAAAGAAAGTTACGAGCAGAACTTAGTGTGTGCTTGTGTAGTCTTTCTAGCATAATCATGTTGACTATGCAATGAAATTGAACTTCCTAGGGAAGCTGGTGATTCCTTATTTCCAGAGGAGTGTTTTCATATTGGAGTCAGTAAAATTGCTTAGGGATTTGGCACAGAAATGGTTGTGTTATAATCAACAGGCATTTTCTGAGAGGTGGTCCTGTGGTATCTTATTTCTTAGGATGATGTGTCCTAAATAGGAAGGGAAAATGTCACTGCTTTCTCCGTCCATCATACCGTGCAGCTTACCGGATGACCTGTGGCACTTGCCATGGGGCACTCTAAGCCACCCTGAACTTCAAGGAATTCTGTTGGCTTCGCTGGTGTCACACCAAAGATAAATACAGATTCTTGGGGCTCTACCTTTTCCCTTCTCTCCTGGCACCAGGGAATCGGACTAGATGATCCTTCGAGGTCCCTTCCGCTCCCTCATGATTCTATGTTTCTAGCAGAGGCTGGGCTGTTTGAAGTGGGTTCAGTCATCGCTAGTTCTTGTTTAATAATATAAGATTGTATCACACTTTGGACTTCTAGGCAGAATATCTCATCGGTGGGGTCATTTCCTCTTCAAAGCTGATGACATAGTGTCGTTAGTGCTGGTATTAGGGCTTCAGTCATACCTTCACTTTAGAAAGAAATGTGTCACCTCTGCATACTGTAAAATCGCGGCTCCTACCGATGGTATCAGGCCTCTGAAATGGAATTGTGAGGAGCACTGATGCCTCTTGGTTAAGAAGCGTGTGTTACAGAACATGTATTGTGATGACGTGTTAAGGCTGAGCAGGAATGGGAGCTGCTTGTGCTTTAAAAGTAGGATGGTGTGTGTTCCCTGATCCGCAAGGAAGATGCAAGTGGAAGAAGGGAATGATGCACAAGCAGATCGGGAGTCTGACACCAGCTCATTATATCACCGAGTGTGATTTCTTGAGCATAAGGGTGGCCAAGGCTTTAGAAGGGAGTTGAAAGCTCAGTACTGAGAACAAGGGGTGCAGCCAAGGTAGGAGGGCAGTGAAACTGAAGTGACTGTGGAAGGGCTCCCACAGAGCATAATGCCAGTAGGAACTCCTGTTTAAGGTGGGATCAGCTCCACCTGCATGGGTTTTACCTCTTCTTAAAGACTACCAGCAGCAGATGCTCCTTTATCTGCCCTAACCAGTTTATTCCAGTGGCTAACTGGCTTAAAAGAAACTTCTCCTGTGGTCTAATGTCCATCTGTTACAGCACTTGAAGCCTCTGTGATTGTCAGCAGATGAACCCACTCTTTCCAGGGCAGCTTTTCTTTGCAAAGGCTCCTGATTCCTCCTGAACCTTCAGAGTGACCCCGTTTCTTCCCATGATCCGTGATGGCACTTGTGCCAGCTTCTGATTTCTTTAGACTATGTCCACAGTTTTATTTGAGTACGATGCCTCGAATGAGGATGGAATTTGGGTAAAGCTTGCCCAGAGCGTGGAAGAGGAGCAGGCATGCTGAAGGTTATGCTGCAGGTTTGTACTCTATTTGTAATCCACAAGGACTCTGTTCAGAGAGCTGACTGGTCCTCCCTACGTGCCCAGCGTTGTTGTTACTGCGCTCTCACTTGTTCAGAGACCTTTTTCGCTTTGTCACGACCGATTGGAGTTGTAGTGCCTGCTGCAGTGTTCTTGCAGCTTGCTTCACGTGTCATCAATAGCTCATGCCCAGGGCTTGGACCAGACGACCTCTCCATGTCCCTCCCAACCTTAATCATTCTGTGATCTTCCAAATCCTGCTGCTTGGCTGTAAAGAAAGAATTACAATTGGTTTAAGGTTGCCCAGGGAGGTAGTTGAGGCTCCATCCCTGGAGATATGCAAAGTGAAGCTGGAGAAGGCTCTGGGTAACTCGATCTGCTTGAGGACATCCCTAATCACTGCCAGGGGGGCTGGCTAGATGATCTTTGGAGGTTCTTTCCAACCCAGGCCATTGGTTCTATGAAATCAAAGTTACTTGTAACTGTCTTTGCTACTAGGGACTCTGCCAGGTTCGTTACTGTAATTACTGGTGAGGTACTTGGGCACTGTACTCTCATAGCAGTAGCTGTCCTGAAATTCATAGCAGTAAAAATCACATTCCTAAGGACATGCAATTTGGAAATCACAGCACATTTGCAGGAACTTGTTAATAAAGAGACATTTTTTTCCCTAAAGAACTTGACCTTGGTGCAGTGGTCACAGTCCCACAGAATTATCACTGACATCGTTTGGATAAATGACCACGAAACATTGCAGATGAATGAAAAAAGCACCGAGATTACAGATCTCAACGACTACGAAACCCACGTTGCATGATACTATATTAAATGATATAATTAAACTATATTGCTTTAAGCTGGCCGCTGTGCTCAGCTGAGATTATCCCAGGGCCAGTGGAACTTTCTTGCAGTTATTCTGAGGATAACTACACTCCTGATGCTTCATTTCAGGGCCTTCCACGATGTCTCCTTGAAAGTGTGGAATGGTGCCTTATTTTATGTGGTGGTGTTGCCTGCAAGAAGTTAATCATATGAAAAACATAAAGTCTGCGTCATCCGGTCAGATTCATACTGGGAGGGTTTCTTACTTCACGAGTGTTTTGCTGCAGTAAGATCAGAATGCAATCCTTCATGGTTTTTAACTTTTAGTGGAGTAACAGGACAAGGCTGCACCTAGATTTCTGTGTCTGATCTCCCTGCTCGCCCTTCTAAAAGCCAGTAGTCAGCCCTCAGGGCTCCGGGCTGTTTTAGACTGGGCCACGTTTTCTGTGTCTTCTATACCCCAGACAGTCATGAGATGTGCTCCACTCACTGACGAGAGTGACTGTGTCCGAGGCTTTCAGCAGGTCAAAAGCTGCCTGAAGTCAGAATTGAGGGAACGTTTATTGCACAGGAGAAATTACCATGAGACAGAGGAAGTGGATGAGCTGGCCTCGTGCTTGTGTTGAGAACTGTAACCTCCCTTTTCCTTGCACCTTTCTGCCTACAGGATTTAATCTCTTTGATGCCCTGAGGCAATCCTGCACATGTTCCTAGGACCTTGATGATAGAATCATCAGGGATCGGAAGGCACCCTGAAAGACCATCCAGTCCAATCCCCCTGCCACAGCAGGATCCCCAGACCAAGTCCAGGCGGATTTCAAACATCTCCAGAGGAGACTGAATGCAGAGTTATCAAGGACTATGGGAATTTTTATTGTCATGTTGGTTTGGTGTTTTTCCCTCTGGTTGGATGACTCTCCTGGATAGTTGTATAATACTTCAAACATAGGTTTTATTAGGTACTATTTAAAACCTATGCTATCTTATAAACCTCTCTACTATAGGTTTTATTATATACAATTTACAAATCGGCTTTATTCTCAGGATGGTTTACTCTCCAGAAACTTAGGTGCTATTTAAAAATCCTTTTATTTTCTTCCTGTGCAGTATTAACAGCCTCTGGGAGAACAGTTTGTCACTATGCATTTATTTGTGTGATCATGGAATCATTAGGGATCAGACCTGGAAAGATCATTCAGTCCAATCTCCCTGCCACAGCAGGATCACCTAGACCAAGTCACACAGGACACAGCCAGGTGGGTCTGGAATGTCTCCAGAGAAGGAGACTCCACAACCCCCCTGGGCAGCCTGTTCTAATGTTCCGTTACCCTCACTGAGAAGAAGTCCCTTCTGATATTGATATGGAACCTCCTCTGTTCCAGCTGTCACCCACTGCCCCTTGTTCTAGCACTAGATGACCTTGAGAAGAGCCTGGCTCCATCCTTCTGACACCCACCCCTCACCTATTTATAGACATGAATGAGGTCCCCTCTCAACCTCCTCTTCTCCAAGCTCAAAAGACCCAGCTCCCTCAGATGATGCTTGACTTTAAAAGCCAGACTGTATCTTTCATTCGTTAACTCTGTCAGACACTGATGGAAGTTTTTCAGTGGTTTTGATGCCTTAACCCATGGCCTTTAACTTTCAGCCAGTTGTAACTGCGTCAAAGATGCTGTCTTCCTCCTCAGAGTTAGAGGTGAGTAACAAGAACAAGCTGTGCTTTGTGGTGAAGTATAACCAGCTGCTGTAACCAACACAATCCTCAAGTCTGAATTTTCTAGTATGACACTGTTAAAGAGCTTTGTGTTGGAACATCATGCACTGCCAGTCATCGCTGATGACCCAGGCAAATGGGTAGAGTTCAGGATTTCCTTAGATTCAGAGTTAACGTCAAGCTCTCGTATTTGTGTCTTGTTTTGGGCACAGTTCAGGTGTCTGAGCTCTAAGAAATGAGCTGCTCCTGGGACTTTCTAGCCATGGCAACCTGATCTGGTGACGGGTGTCCCAGCTTATGGCAGGGGGGTTGGAACTAGATGATCTCTGAGGTCCCTTTTGACCTAAATCATTCTGTGAACAGAAAGCTGTCTGTGTGTTCATTGCTGTGATGTCTTGTGTTTGCATCCTATTTATTAACCACAGTTGGGGGCTAAAATTCTTATGTACTGAGAAAACTGTGCAGTTAACAGGGCATCTTGAATCTGCATTTGGTTCTGTGTCACCTCTGGATTTCACCCTATGAGAGATCAGTGCTTCCCCACAGCTCTGCTCTGTGAAGAAAACAGACCCAGGACTCTGCCAAGAAAACCCTGGTCAGAACTCAGGTTGTAAGACTCTCACTTGTGGAAGGGTAGTGGGAGGAATGGGAGGATCCACCATCCAGTAACAGCAACTATAGCTAGTGAACCATGGGTAGTCCTGTAAATGACATGGGCTTGGTGCAAGCCAGCAGAGACCTGGCTGCTACTGCTGAGAGAAACCCAACTCAGGAAACAGAGATGCTTCTGTTATCCTCAAGTTCCTCCACCAGCCATGCTGCTGAAGTGACAGAAGTCTTTCCCATCTCGAATACCTTACTCCACTAAAATGTTGTCTCTGACTGACTGGAGATGAAAACTAAGATTAGAATGTAGAGCCTTAAAGCACTTTTGCACCCACTGTCCCCTTTCACATAGAGAGGCTGTGGATGTCCTTGGGAGCTGGAGACCTGCAAGGCATCCCTGCAGTTAAATTGAATTGATACAGGAAAAGAAAGTGGGGATAAACTCAGATGCTTTTAGTTCTTCAAGCAACAATCCATGTTTTATCTGAGGATCCCTAGGGACTGAACAGAAACAGCTCCCAGCAGTCATGAAGCGGTTTCAGTTAGAAGGGTGAGCAAGCAGGGTTTGCAGGAAATCATTGGCATTCGATGTTCAGTTCTGTTTGCATTGTGAGGGGACATCTGAAGGTTGTGAACACCAGATAACCCCTAAAAGATCCCCACAAGGACGTTGCTATTCGAGTTCGTGTTGATCGCATCGCTCTGTCAATGCATGGTTATCTTTTTCTGATAATTATTTCACATCACGAGCAATTCAAGTTTGCAGCTCCAGCTTGCTGACGTATCTGAGTTTACAGTTTACCAAGAACTAGTTTTATGGCTTTGAGAACGCGATAGTATTGGCTGCTGTTGAAACCTAACCCTGAGCAGAACATTGCATCCTAGGAATCTGAAGTCTTCACGTAGCTTTGCAATACGAGATGGACAGGAGCCATACCAGAATAGAAGAACTTGAAATCAGATGCCTAGATGTAACGTGATCGATGATGGATGGATTGTCAACATCTTCACTGAACGCATCAAATGCTTCTCAAAAGCAGCTCAGTTCTATGCAGACAAAGTAGTTTCAAAACTGGAGATAGAGGTGTCCTGGAATCGCCACCTTCCAGGCATTAAAAAGGCAGTGCTGCTGTGCAGTAGGGCTTTCACTTTATTTTTCAATTAAAAGTCACTCTGATTCTGTTTGTGGGTGTTTCTAAGCAGTCAAGATCCTAGTGACAGGATGGGAGGGCAGGGCCTGAAGCTGTACCAGGAAAAGGTTAGGATGGATGTCAGGAAGCCCTTCTTCTCGGAAAGGGTGAGCAGACCCTGGAATGGACTGCGCAGGGTAGTGGTGGAGTCCCCATCCCTGGAGGTGTTTAAGGACAGACTGGCTGTGGCCCTTAGTGCCCTGCTCTAGCTGATGTGGTGATGTCAGATCGTAGGCTGGGCTGGATGAGCTCAGCGGTCTGTTCCAGCCTCAATAATTCTGTGAAATGTGAGAGGAAAAAAGAATTCTCATGATTTTCCAATAGTTTCCTCTTTCAGAGTTGAAATCTTCTGGTTAATTTAAAGCAGCACAGAGTGGAACAGAATGAACTTAATAAGCATTTGCTTTTCTTATTGGTCTGTTTAAAGTCCATTTAATGCCAGGTGCTGCTGGAGCTGCAGCGCTTTGCTCTCCCGTACTGCTGGCAACCAGTTCTGTTTAACATCTGATAATAGAGGGTATAAAACACACACACAGTTGTGCATTGTGTACAGTCAACCTGCCAGATCCCTTTGAAGGACTGCTGAAAGTTTTCATTTAACTTCTAATAATAGAATTACTAATTACTCTCATTACATTGCAAGACCTTTTCTAAAGAAAGATTGTATTTGTTGTTCCTCTTCTTATTTGCTCTTCTAGCTCTTCTTTGCTATTTCTTCTTTACTCTTCTATTTCTTTGCTATTTCTTTGCTCTTCTATTTCCTTGCTATTTCTTCTTCAGTCTTTTATTTCTTCTTTGCTCTTATTTTCAAATAACGGTTTAAGGAGGGAGCAGAAAACAGGCTGGAAGATGATTTACAAACTCTTCAAGCAGAGAAAAATCTACGCATAGAAAAGACCTAATAGAGAAGGATTGAGTTTGACTACTAAATAAATCCAACATTTCCCGATTTCCTTGAGTTAATGACGACTCGGGATGAGGCACAGGCCCCTCTTGGTTTGTTTTCAGTGTTTCATTGAGTTCTGTTAAAAATTTGCTGAGGGAAATCACTGGAGTTAGGCAAGGACTGCCGTTTTCACATCTCTTACTGAAGCTATTAGCACGTTTTCAACGCCTCGGCCAGAATCGACCTCTCGGTGCTGTTATTCCCTACCCTTAAAGGTCCTGACGCAGTGGATGGCTAGAAACAAGCATTGCTATGGTCCCAATTTGGTGGGAACCAGAAGCTCTTTTGAATTGCGGCTGAGGAAGCTGGGACTCTCCCCTTTGAAGAAGAGACCAAAGGGAGACTTTACTGCTCTCTACAACAGTCTTACAGGGCATTGTAGAAAGGTAGGTGCTGTTCTCACGAGTAAACAATGACAGGACTAGAGGGAACAGCCCGAAGCTGCATCAAGGGAGGTTCAGTCTGGATGGGGTTGTAAAGCACCAGCAGGGGCTGCCCAGGGAGGGAGTTGACTCACTATCCCTTGATGTGTTCAGAAGTTGTAGATGAAGTGCTTAGAGATCTGTTTTGGGGTTGATAAAGATAAGAATAGGGCTAAAGGTTGGACTTGATGATCTTTTCCATCCTAAATGTTTCTGATTTCACCTTAAAGGCCTTTTCCAACCTAAATGCTGCTTGATTCTGTGACCTGTTCCTCACGATGTTCTGGATGGCACAGGGGAGCTCATTTTAGAAGTGATACTGGCACACTGGAGCTGTACACTGAGGCTGTGATTCTTGACCTTTGGGCAATGCAAACGGAGTCTCCCGAGTGCTGTCGGCTCTGCCTGCTCCCCCCACTCTCACATTCCAGGGCCACAGGCAGGACATACCGTTATTTATTAGTTCTTGCCTGCCGTAACAGCATGCAGCTGTGTTATTGTTAGTAGAAGGAGACCCCTAACTTTGCTTGTCCTGTGGCCAGTGGCCAAGCAGAGCACTACTCTGTGAAGTTACTTGCCTGTTACATGAGCCTGGCTGACACGGGACATCAAGGAGTGAGGGATGGGAACTGCCAGGAGACCAGGTGCTATTTACCCTGGCGGGTAGGTATTTCCATGGCTCGTGAACAGGCTTCAGTTGCCAATGAAGTCAGAGCTGAGATTCTCAAGGCCCTCGTGGGGTTCCAAAATATTTGAAGTTATACAGCTACCTCATTTTTCAGCTACTCCTTGGGCACCTGCCTTATTTTTTTAGAGCTTGGAAGAGTAATTAATAGCTCTTAAGGTGTAAAATTCACTGTGAGGAGACGAGAGTGGAGGAGTAGGTTCTTGAAGTCAGTTTTCTGTGTTCATCATTTAAGATCCCCAGTGGTTTGGTCTGCGTTACGGGAGTTCAGTTACACTCCTTGCTTGGGCACAAGGATAGCAAATAGCTGGTAGCAGCACCCAAACTGCAATGGAATGGTCAGAGAGGGGCTCACAAGTTTACCCACTCGATGTTCTATCAGGTTGGTTGCTAGCTGTGTGGTTTCCTCACACTCTACCAAAGCATGCGGGCAGGTTTTATCAGTCGTGGGGATGATTTAGTGATTTAAAATAGAGACAGGTGTAGTAATAGAGATCTGCAAGGAGTCTCCCACCCCCTGTTCTTGACAAACCAGGTCACCTTCCCTCACAAAATTTGAGGAGATGGTGAATAGTCAAGGGTGGGTTTTGGCTTTTGAAAACGTGTGACTGGTTGGCTTGAGATGCTTTCTTCTCAGGCAGGCAAACTGTTGCTTGTTCTCAGCAGACTGAACCTTTCTAGCTCATTGCCTGCATCTCTAGTCACAGTTTGGGGTGGGGTGGGCCTGAACAATTAACAAATGCAGTGTTTCACTGACCCAGAATGCTGCCTCAGCTTCTCTAGCTCTTTTTTTTACAATAAAGAGATTGCAGGAGCACAGGTTTGCATTCGTACAGTGTCATGCTGCTCGCATCACTTGGCTGGGTATGGTGTTCTTGGGGCTGCTGCACTTGCCTTGTTCCCCTTGAAGGTCTGTAGCAGTGGCCAATGGATCTGTCTCTGAGGGTCAGCAGGTTTTCCTGTGCAATAACAGTATCAAGCAGTTATCATAGAATCATTAGGGATCAGAAGGGACCTCAAAAGATCATCCAGTCCAATCCCCCTGCCACAGCAGGATCACCTAGACCAAGTCGCACAGGAACACAGCCAGGAGGGTCTGGAACATCTGCAGAGAAGGAGACTCCACAGCCGGTGAAGTTCAGAGGTGAGCAGTCTATTCTTGCTCTTTCTAAGCCAGATGATCACCAATATTTTTCTTTGCAGTTTTGTTTGGCTGAAGCTGCTGCACTATCCATGCTGATGTTCATTTATGCCTTGCTATTTCACTTCATACAGTGGTTTATGAAGTTCCAGCTTCACTCAGGACAGAAGCAGAAAGTGATTGGGAGATTCTGAACGGAAGGAGAGAGGTGATAAAGTTCTTGTCATACTCTCTGAAACCCACTAGGAATTGCATGAGAAGCATTTCAGTGAATTTATAGGCTGGCAGCAGGCAATGCAATGAGCTGAGGCACCTGCACTCAAGGTTTCTTTGAAGGCCTCTGGTTTGTGAATTGAATAATAACAAGGGCAAGGTTTAGTCCAGCCCCACCTGCACTGCTCTGTGCATCTGGCAAGCAGACTAGGACATTTACCTGTGTGTACACTCGAAATACCATGAAAATAGGAGGATGTAGGAAGAATTGTTGTGTGGAAGGTGATGGTTATGAACCTGCCAAGGCACTTTCTCATGAGATTCACAATGGATATTTAATGATGATGAGCTTAGCGTAGTCTCTATCCTTCTGTCAGTTCTCCCACACTGAGCTCTTACGAAGCAGTCTTTTGGCTCCTTTGTATAGGTCTTCCTGGCTGATGCTGCTCACGGTTCCTGCTTGGGACAGGATCCTTGTAGAGGCCAGCAAGGCTGAGCACTGAAACCTCTTCCCAGTGAATGTACCAGAGCACTGGAACAGGCTGCCCAGGGGGGTTGTGGAGTCTCCTTCTCTGGAGACAATCCAGACCAGCCTGGCTGTGTTCCTGTGTGACTTGGTCTGGGTGATCCTGCTGTGGCAGGGGGATTGGACTGGATGATCTTTCAAGGTCCCTTCTGATCCTTAATGGTTCTTCTCTGATTCTATGATCAGAATGAAGCTCTTGATTCAAGGTTGCTCAGGTACTTCCATAGTGGAAATAGAGTGGCTTCACTTGGATAGAATTTGTGAGACGTGTGTGAAGTTTTGAAGCGATAGCCAGCACCCTTGTCTGCCAGATTCACCCCTGGTTTAATCTTCTGTGTCTCCAGGGAAGAGCAAACAGAGAGGGTACTTGTGTCTGTTTTCATTTGAACTGTGACACCAAGTGTGCAGAAGAACTAATGACAGAATTAAGGGACCAGTGTTGATCCAGGTCCCTCTTATTGGGCACAATCAGTCAGAAATGTTCTCCTATTAATGAGAGATGTGGGTGACTTCTGTGTAAACAGGGAGCTGTGACCTCCCTCTCCACACTGACAATACCTGTTCATCCTCATGTGTGCTGTGTACCCAATCCAGCTGAGTTCTTCTCACCTGCCTTCTGAACCAGGGGTTTTCCGTGGGCTAGGGAGGACTAGCTCTTGTGATTGCATGACTGTTACAAGTCAAGTGTGAATTTTAACCCCTCATCTTTGTCAGTTTTATAGCTGGAATTCTGGAGGGCAAACGAATTCATAGATTAAGTGTCTTGGCCAACGCAGTCAGCCCTCCACCCGTATTATTAGACCATTACAGCATCGCCAAAGAATAGGTAATCCCTGCTCAGTGTGACCTTCTTTAAAAAAAGATGCTGACCTGCAAGCCAATGTAAATAGATCGTTTCTGGAAATAAATAAATTACTGCTGGAGTCAGACTTGTCCCAAATTCTTCTGTGAGTGGAGCGTTGGACATAATTGAGCGATCAGGAGTCATGAGGTTAATGAGGTCATACAGCCAGGGTCTGCCCTGGGTTTACTATAACATGAAAGATCAGCTCTGATCTTGAGTGGCACGTTCACTTAGCAGCAACATCATCCCAGCACCAAGCTGTTTGGAAACCCAAAACCATCTGCCATGAGCCCTCATCTTGCTGCATGACAGCATTCAGGAGCCATGTGTTCCTCTGCACGTGAAACAACTGAGAGCATCGTGCTCCATCGTGGTTTTGTAAACATGTTTGTGAAGGGGGAAGAGTCACTAATGGAGCTTCTCCTGTTCAAAAGGATTAAAGAATTCTTAAAAGTGCAGCAGCCCAGGTTTGATAACTCTTACTAACTACCCGCTTAGCTGGTGATCGGCTCTGTTGGAACTATGTGAGATGCCACATTTTATAGTGCATGTCTGGAAGAGCTCTTGCAGTCAGGAGCTACTACCTGGAAAAACTCTGTCTGGGTGTGTTCCTGTGTGACTTGGTCTAGGTGATCCTGCTGTGGCAGAGGGATTGGACTGGATGATCTTTCGAGGTCCCTTCCAATCCCTAAGGATTCTATGATTCTATGAAAAAGGAAAGATGTGTTTCCTGCTGCTCAGTGTTTTGTAGGAACTGCCCAGTCCCACTATAAGTCACTGCCATGAATACTTTTATTGATGTTCTCAGGATTCTGAGTGGTGACAAAGCTCAAACAGCAAGAATAAAGTGAAATAGCTTCTAGCAAAGCACTTTCTGCCCCATGCACTGGGGGAGATGTTTCTGTGGAAGGTAGGCAGAGACCTTGGTTTCACAGAATAACCGTGATGGGAAAGGACCTCCTAGATCTCCCAGTCCAACCATCAACACATCAACAAAAACCTCAATCCCTAAGAGACAACCTGACCCCCTCCCTGCTGCCACTCGAGCAGGGTGTGAAGCACCATGGCTACATGGTTCTTCAACACCTCCAAGCAGGGGGACTTCACCACCTCCATGGGAAGGCCCTGCCAGTGCCCAACCACTCTGTCTGCAAAGAATTTCTTCCTCAGATCCAATCTAACCCTCCCCTGCCTCAACTGCAGACCAGTGCCTCTGCTTCTGTCAGCAGGCACCAAGGAGAAGAGGTCAACACCCACTTCTCCATGACCTCCCTTCAGGTAGTTGCAGAGGACAGTGAGGTTCCCCCTCAGCCTCCTCTTCTCCAAACTAACCCTGCTCAGCTCCCTCAGCTTCTCCTCAGATGACTGGTTCTCTAAACCCCTCATGAGCTTGGTAGCTCTGCTCTGAACCTGTTCCAGCATCTCCATGTCTTTCCTATCATGAGGCGCCTGAACACAGTCAGGACAGACACCTTGGGGAGCAGAGCTACAGACGCATAGCTTCATTTGCTTTGGTAAAGTACTCCTCCTAGTCCTGTGTTTGACAACGCACCTGCTGGCACACCACGAACTACTTCTGAAGTTCACTAGAAGGTTTTCCATTGCAATATTCCTGTCTCCTTTATGGTCCTGTTGGACTATCACATCATCTCAAAAGCGAATGTTTCTTCAGGATAGTTAGGAACAGCTGGTATCTCCCAAGCTGCATCTTTTGCTGCCATGTAAGGACTCTACTCCACCTGCCCTCCTGAAACCCAAAGATTTTGTAAGGAAAACCAGACAATAGTTTGTGAAAATTCAACCCCCTTCCCTTCAGAGCCTGAAAAAGAAGTCCCTTTCATGTCAGTTTTGGTTTGGAATTCACCCTCTCTGTAAAGATCTGATGTACCTGGCACTCTAAATCCAAATTCTGATGTTAGAAATGTAAATCTAGTTTTAAAACTGAGTTTTTCTGTTTCCTCCATTGATTTCTTTCTTGTTATTTTGGAAGGGAAGCAAAAGGCTCTACTTTTTTCCTACAACTGAAAAAGGAAAGGACTTGTCATGTCCCTGTCCCTCCCAGCATCTCGCACATGAGTGCTTTGTGAGCACTGCCAGTGCTGCAGTGAGCTACTGCTGTCCTTGTCAGACTTGTTGCCCAAACCTCGACTGGCATGGTCACACTGACCAGGCTTTGCCTTGCCAGAGAAAAACTCGATGAGAACTGCAGTACCTGCAGTCAGCACCCTTTGAGAGCTCAGCAGCTTTGGAGAGAGGCTGGAAATAACCTGTTGATCTGTTTCTGTAACATCAAGTAGTGGAGATCCGTGTCCAGGCACATGTCTGGCCTTCTCTTCATCCTGCCTTGGGCTACTGAGGCCATGTGAACCCAAATGTTTACTCTGCTGAGATTAGGCTGCTCTTTTGTCTTTTTGCCATCTCACTGGCTGCAGGGTGCTTTTCTGTAGGGGTCAGGGTAATTTTAGCTTAATGCAGTGTGTGCTAGTGCTGCCAGAGGCAACGTAGTTTTTACTGTGTGTTTTATGTTGGGATTTAATTGCTTTACTTCACCTCGCTGGCTCTCTCCTTGTTCATTGGCATTTCCATCTGACAGAGTGTTTCTCTGGGCTCTTCTGCAGTCAGTAGTCACAGAATCATAGAATCATTAGGGATCAGAAGGGACCTTGAAAGATCATCCAGTCCAATCCCCCTGCCACAGCAGAATCACCCAGAACAAGTCACACGGGAACACAGCCAGGTGGGTCTGGAACATCTCCAGAGAAGGAGACTCCACAACCCCCCTGGGCAGCCTGGTCCAGTGCTCTGGTACCCTCACTAGGAAGAAGTTCCTGCTGATATTGATATGGAACCTCCTCTATTCCAGCTGTCACCCATTGCCCCTTGTCCTATCACCAGGTGACCTTGAGAAGAGCCTGGCTCCATCCTCCTGACACCCACCCCTCACCTATTTCTAGACATGAATGAGGTCCCCCCTCAGCCTCCTCTTCTCCAAGCTCAAGAGACCGAGCTCCCTCGAACAAAAAGTCCTTTGAACAAATCCAGTAGCCTACAAAGTTTATAATCAGAATCAGCATCAATGATGGGGTGGGAGGTGTGTTATTTTTGTTTTGTTTAGAGCCTCGGGTTTAGCATTTGCAATCCACGGTTTTAAACCAGATTACAAATGTTGAGCTTCAGCACATTCCTTCACTGCATTTTACCCCAAAAATCAGCTGATCCTAAAGCCTTCCACATGCATTTCTAAAAATACCACAGCACGTGCGACGTGCTGAAAGACTGTCTTCACGGCCCCTTGCCCCACACCTCATGACTCTGTTCCATGATCTATTCACTGAAGTGGGAATCGTGGAGAACTGCTGCCACGTGCGATTAAAACAAGCACCACGTCACCCAGGGAGAGCTTTCCTGCTCCTGTTGTTCATGCATCATAACGGGGCCAACAGCCACCTTGCATGGCTCCTGAGTTGTCAGACTTCCCGTGCCAGCAAGCACGGTGAAATTGCTGAGATGGTTAGCAGTTCCCCTAATTGAAGGTAACACTTCAGATCAGGCACAACACGGATCCAGGTCACGGCAAGGAATGGAAATAATTTTGAAGTCAGTGATGGATGGTCCCCTGTTGGTAATAGATGCTGGGCAGGAACCGATCCTCAGTTCTTGGGCCTCTCTGCAGACCCCAAGAAAACACTAAGACCTTGAGAAGTGTTCTAAAACCTGATAGATTCTTCTGAGGGTCCCCAAAAGGTTAAGAAAGGAATGTCTGCTGCTAGACCTCGTCTTCTTCCTACTGCCGTAGTCTCTAAATCTTTTTCTCCACAACTTGGACAAAGATGTGAGGGGGCTGCATGAAGGCTGCGAAAGCCATGGCTGGTATTGGCTGTCACGTAATCATCCCCTCTCTCCTCCCATAGCTGTCTGTCACCGTTTCCAAGGGTAGGCAGCACCAAGTTCCTGCTCTTAGCCATACTCAAACAAGGGTTTACCGCTTCTTGTCCAACCTGAGAGATAAAAGATGCCCTCCTATTGAGCTTATGGAGCGTTACTGGCTGTACAGCAAAGCCTCTGTGGGAAGATTTAGCCAGCAGGAAGCTGCACAGGTAATAAGCACCAAATGCTTTTCCAGGCCCCTCAAATCTCTCCTGTTTCTCTCCAGTGCAAAAGAAGACTGGAGACCTTGCTCTTACCTTGGGAACAGCGAGATGTTCTTTCACCAGATTGTGTAAAGCTCTAGAATCTATTCACTAATAGATTCTACAAGACTCTACCCTGACCCTTGTTGTCCCTCACTCTATTTCTCTCTGCCCAGCTCTCCAGCCTGTCCAGGTCTTGCTGAATGGCAGCACAGTCTGCTGGGGGGTCAGCAACACCACCCAAACTTGCTGGCAGTGCCCCCAATCCCTCATCCAAGTCATTAATGAATAGATTGAAGAGGACTGATCCCAGTACTGATCCTTGGGGGACCCCACTAGATCCAGGCCTCCAACTAGCCTCTGTCCCATTGACCACTACTCTCTGGCTTCTATCCTGCAGCCAGTTCACAATCACTACCCAATCATCCAGTCCACACTGCCTCAGTTTGGCGGCCAGGATGCTGTGTGCTCCTTGCTGTGGTAATTCTCATTCTGCTTTTCTGCCGTTCATCAGCCAGCAGCAGCTAGCAGCTGCAGATGAGATTTTACCCAGCAATCTGACAATGGATGTTGTCAGCCATGAGCCAGGCTGATGGAAGATGCCTGACGGACCCCGAGCTACTCCCATGGCTGAAGGGGGATGGCTGACACTGAGCATAATCTAGTTTGAGCTAAGGATGTTGTGTGTTCCACTCACTCCCTTAGGAAAGAGGCAGTCAATTCGCCAAATCACTCTTCATGTGCAAAGGGGATAGAAAAGGAGTTTAATTTACAAAAAGGGGTGAGGAGCTGCTAAATCACTCTGGAGACAAACGAGCTGGAAATCAAATCAATGTCTCTATTAATACCTGGCACTTCACTGCAATGTTAGGGGTTACTTCTAGTCAGCTAGCGGAGCTGAGCACTGAGGCTGGTGGGCACACATCTCAGATGATTCTTCAGTCACATCGTCCCAGCACTGTCTCCCCGGGCATTTCCCGGGTTATTCCAGTAACTATTCCAGTAGCTAGGTAAGGAGGCTGTGTAGGTGTTGTACCACTGCCCCGCAGTGATATTCTCCTCTTTGTGTGGTTTGGATGGCAGGGGAAGCCCAGTGGTTTATTCAGCATAAGGATGTGCTTCCATGCAGGAAGAACTCAATCCTATTATTTGAACAAGGAGTGGTTTGGGGTTTAGGAAATTTCTCCTGAGATTGCTCACTCCTGGAAAGTACAGAATCATTTCTGAAAGCTGGTGTTCTGTGCCAGTCCAGAAATATTTCAGCTAGCAAACGATGCCAGTCCTCTGACAACCATTCGCGTGTAGGAGAAGATTAATGGATGTGGGGCTGGCTTATTTGGAATGAAAACCTGGGAAAAGAACCACACTGCAAACCCTGCCACTCGGCGCAGATTGTGCTGCTGAGCCCTGTAGCCCTCAGTAGGGTGCTTGGCTTTAGCTTTGTGGGGATATTGCCTGGGAAGTGCCCTGCAATCTCTAAGACAGATGCTGATACGGAAAGGACATCAAGGTGCTGGAGAGAGGGCAGAGAAGGGCAGCTGGGCTGATTAGGAGGCTGGAGAACAGGTCTGATGAGGAGAGGCTGTGGAAGCTGGGGCTGTTCAGCCTGGAGAAGAGAACGCTGAGAGGAGACCTCATTGCTCTCTACCTGAAAGGAGGTTGTAAGGAGGCAGCTGTTGGCCTCTTCTCCCTAGGGACTAGTGACAGGACAAGAGGAAATGTGGTCAAGCTGTGTCAAGGAGGTTCGGATTGGATCTTAGGAAAAGCTAACCAGAGAGAGTGGGGAAGCCTTGGAACAGGGAGTGGGTGAAGTCCCAATCCCTGGAGGGATTCAACAAATGGGCAGACGTGGTGTTTCAGGAGATGGTTTAGTGGTTGGGGGTTGGACAGTGGATGGTTGGATCTGATGATCTTCAAGGTCTCTTCCAACCTTGATGATTCTATGATTCCATGGTTGGGTGCTGGATCTGCCTGATTTGCATGACATGCCTTTTCCCCTCCATTGCACACAGGTCTCTGCATTGCAAGCAAGGAACGTGGGTGGCTGAGGCACCTAGATCTAGGCCCCTTCTTGTACAAAACCACGCCAGCGGGCACTTCTGAAGGTGACTACCTACCGCAGCTATGTGGCCCGCAGGGTTTGAGGCGGAAAGGGCACAGAGTCCAGCCTCTTTAGTCCCTCAGAAGCAGCCAAAGCATTTTTTTGGCACATACTGTTAACTGCAGCAAAGAACTCAACTGGGTGATAAAAGCAACAACAGCAACCACCAGCTTTACCCTGGCACAGCTTAGAGGGATGAAATATTTATCTCTGAGGTTATGATGTCTGATTGTTTGCCCAATCTCATCCTCCCTTCTCTCTGCAAGTCCTTTTAACTAACTTTCAGGAGTAATTTTCCATTCCCATGTAGTTTCTCTCCTAGACACTTCTCACGGTTTAATGTCCTCAGCTGTTGCCAGGGAAACAGAATTTGGAACCTGATTTGTCAAATGAGTGAAGGAGCACTCATTTCTGAAGTCTTTCTATAAAGCTGGATCCAAGCTGATCTCTTGGATCCCTGAGGTAGTGCTGGTAGCATGTTTTTTGTGAGATTACTCAAGAGGACAACCCCCCTGTATTGTAACTTGTGCTGTTCAGCATCACTTTCCAAGCAAGGCACCCAAAGGAAAAGCCCCAGCAAGCCTGACCCAGCCGTTTCCAAGCAGAGAGAGCATGAAATGGTTTAGATGTGTTAAACTGATTCTCACAGCTGTCTGCTCTGGGCATAGAGCTGTCACTCTGGTACAGCAAGGTCATGTTTTCCAGGGAAGAAACATCCTGTCAGTAAAGGCTTAGAGGGAAGGGAAGGGCAGCCTTCTCTCCTGAAGTCTGGGTCTGTATTTGGGGCAGCACCTTTTCCAGGTGAAGCTGCAGCTGAGCCTTTAGTGGTTTCTTCCCTTGTGCTGATCTTTGGACAGGAGAGTGGAATTGCAGGCAGGGTGGGCTCCACTAGAGCTGTGGCTACAGATGCGCACTGGGGGATGTGTTACGTGGCCAGGCCGGAGTCCTCACCTTCACGGAGTCACAGAGTGGTTTAGGTTGGAAAGGATCCTAAAGTCTAAGTGTTGGGTTCTGCATTTTGGTTGGGTCTGTTTAGCCTGGAAAAGAGGAGGCTCAGGGTGACCTTATTGCTCTCTGTAACTACCTGAAAGGTGGTTGTAGTCAGGTGGAGGTAGGTCTCTTCTCCCTGGACACTGGAGACAGGACAAGGGGCCACAGTCTTAAGCTCCATCAGGGGAGGTTTAGACTTGACATTAGGAAAAGGTTTTTCACTGAAAGACTGATCAGATTTTGGAACAGGCTGCCCATGGAGGTGGTTGGGTCACGGTCTCTGGGGGTGTTTAAGGTTAGGCTGGATGAAGTGCCGAGTGAAATGATCTAGATGTCAGATGTTAGGTTTACTTTGTTGGTTTTAGGTTGGACTGGATGATCTTTAAGGTCTTTTCCAGCCTCATCATTACTATGATACTGTGATCAAGATCATCCAGTGCCAACTTCCTGCCATGGACAGGGACATCTCTCACCAGACCAGGTTGCTCAGAACCCCATCCAACCTGGCCTTGAACACTTGTAGGCACAGGGCTTGCACTCTGATGTCCTTCTCCGCTAAGGGTAGTGCCACTTCAGGAAAAAATCAAACACTGCAGATGTAGGAAGGAAAGAGCAAGTTGGGCATGTTAAGCTGCCATCGAAGTCAGCTGCAGCCCATGTGATGTCTCAGGGTTCCGGAGCCTCTCTTGTGGAATGTGTAACTCCCTCTGAGATCAAGGGCTATTTTCAGCTTGTGGGTGAGCACCTGTACTCTGCCACACTGACCACACAGCCTTGTCTAGAAGTATCCGGTGTGTAATGTTGCTATAAAGAGAGCCCGAGCTCCAGCTCTAAGAAATAAACCAGTATAAATCCTATTCATATATAAAATATAATACAAAGAATAACAAATGCTAAATCTATGTTACCTTACCCTTTGTTTAGCTATTGCAGGGAAAGGGTCCCAACACACAGTGAAACAAACTGCTAACGGAAAACAGCCCACACCGTTCTCTGCAAGGGCCTTCTTGTCCCTTAAAGGTGCTTGTTTCACAGGGATTTAGGGTTTTTTAATCAGGACTCTGTCTGTCAATGTAAATCTGGAGAGCAGTGGAGGAGAAAGGGACCTGCGGGTCCTAGTGGCCAGCAGGATTACTCTGAGCCAGCACTGTCAACAGCATCCTCAGAAGGGGGTTGGTTAGCAGGTTGAGAGAGGTTCTTCTCCCCCTCTACTCTGCACTGGTGAGACCATATCTGGAGTATTGTGTCCAGATCTGAGCCCCTCAGTTCCAGAAGGACACAGAGCTGCTGGAGGGTGTCCAGCANGCTGGTGCTAGGAAAGGGGTAATGGGTGCCAGCTGGAACAGAGGAGGTTCCATATCAATATCACCAGGAACTTCTTCCCAGTGCAGGTACCAGAGCACTGGAACAGGCTGCCCAGGGGGGTTGTGGAGTCTCCTTCTCTGCAGACGTTCAAGACCCACCTAGTTATGTTCCTGTGCTACTTGGTCTAGGTGATCCTGCTGTGGCAGGAGGATTGGACTGGATGACCTTTCAAGGTCCATTCTGATCCCTAAGGATTCCATGATTCTGTTTCCCTTCTATGTGGAAGTTTCCAACCCTAGAACCTGTGCCAAGCACTTTTGCTTACTTGCTGGCTTTAGACTAATGGAGTATTCGGTGAGACAGTGGTGCTCCTCACAAACTGCTGTGGGAGATGCTGTCTGGGAAGTGAGTAATGGCTGGAGGCACAGGGCTGGTCCCTGCTTTGGTGGTGCTTGTGTCACAGTGTCAGGGTGAGAGGGAAAGGCTGTTCTGGAGGAATAGCTGAGCAGAAGGAAGTCAGAGCTGCCATCTCGTGTGAGTAGTTGAGACTGCACTAGAGGAAACTGAAACTACAAGCCATGTGAAAAACATGCTTTACTTTCCTAAACCCCTTAAGTTAAAGATAAATTCCTTTGTAGTGACTAGTTCCTACTTCTCCTTTAATTTATTTTTAACTAGGACAGATGAATCACTTTGTTCACAAGACCCATTTTTATGGCTTCAGCAGGACTGAAACTCAGTGATCTGAGGGAGATCCGTTCTTTGCTCCAGCTAGCAGAGCTGACTGGCCATGGAGCCGGGTGTTTTGCAGCAGGGAACAGCAGACAGTGTCTTTGTGTCTCTCTATCCATATGAGAAGCACAAGCAGGGTTATGGGGGATTACAGGGTGTTGATGAATCAGACAGCAGCAGGCATCTTTCTCCAAGCATCTTGGTGGGTCCTTGGTAGGATCTGGATTCATTACATCTCTTCTTCTTGCTGGATGTGGATGCTTAGCACAACCGAGCAAAGATGTGTCCTTGCACTACTGGAAGCTCAGAGATGCTTTTTCAGTTCATGTTTCCTCATTCCCTGCCAAACCCTAACAGCAAGGCTGACTGTAGGAGCTATCATAGCAGATAGGAAGGCAGACCCTGCTGCCCTTCCTATCCAGTAACTGATAAGCAGCGGAAGAGAGAATATAACTTTCTACCTCTGCTTGTTCCTGTAATCCTCTTCAGAGCCAGCACAGTTCACTATAAACAGATTACTGTCTTCAGTAAACACTAATCAGAACAGTGGACATCATCTACCTCAGCAGACTGTGCCGCCATTCAGTGAGACCTGGGCAGAGAGAAACTTAGTGAGGTACAACAAGGGTCAGTGTAGACTCTGTGAGGGTAACAGAGCACTGGAACGGGCTGCCCAGGGGGGTTGTGGAGTCTCCTTCTCTGGAGATGTTTGAAACCCTCCTGGACTTGGTCTGGGTGATCCTGCTGTGGCAGGGGGATTGGACTGGATGATCTTTCCAGGTCCCTTGCTGATGCCTAATGATTCTTTGATTCTTCCCTAGAAAACATACTATGATTAATTGTCACAAGGGAAGTCTGTTTTCCTAGAAAGACAACAGATCACTGGGAAAGGGCCAACTGCTAATGATCACCAGCTCTTCTTGTATGCTGGTTTGATCTCTCTTATGTTGCTTTCCAGCCATGTCATCAACAAATCCAACACACACACACACACTGCTTTTGGTGATAAATCCTTTAATGAAACTTCTCCCCAAACCAGTACAGAGCTTCACTGTAGTTCCTTCCCCTCACCCCCACCTGCTCTTTTCCTTTCAGTACAACCCATAGCTGTTTTCAGCCTTTATTTTATTGTCTCTATATTTTACTCTTAATGCCTCATGCCATAGTTTATCAGATTCACTGATGATCTAGATGTCAGATGTTTAGCTTTACTTGGTTGGTTTTAGGTTGGAATGGATGATCTTTAAGGTCTTTTCCGCCCTCATCAGTACTGTGAGACTGAAGTCCAGAGAGGTCAGATAGCAAAGATAACAGGCTCAGTCTGGCACAGTCTGTCATGAACTCCTATGCATGAACCCCTTTACTGAGCATCTCTGTTTCTCTGAACGTGCAGTCTGCAAGTGAGTGTTGGGGTAACACATTCAGGTGTGGAGGGAGGGAACTAATTTCTGTACTTGTGTGCTGTGTGCTCCTTTTTAAACTTAGGTGCTTTTCTGCGCCATCATTTGATAAACAATAAGGTGTCTTGCTCTGCTGTGATTCCCTCTTCCCATTCCTTCAGTGTTCTATGGCTGAAGCTCATGTCTCAGTTTCCTAATTTGAACATAACCCTATAACCCTGAGAGTGAGTGTTAAAACATGTTTCTGGCTAGGGCTAGACGTCACATTTACTGTGTTGTTAGGAAAGTTGTGTCAAGCTTTTTTTGTTCATATTATCTGCAGTGTGGAAAAGAGGAAATAGGATTAAAAGCCCCCAGTTTGCTGGACTGTGGGAATAGTGGTAAACAGAAATACACATGAAGTCTGCTTGAAGAGTGACTGCTAAAGTCACTGAGCCCTTATTACAAGAAGGATGTGGATGTGCTGGAGCGAGTCCAGAGGAGGGCCAGGGGGATGATCAGAGGGCTGGAGCACCTCTCCTATGAGGCCAGACTGAGAGAGTTGGGGCTGTTCAGTCTGCAGAAGAGGAGGCTCCAAGGTGACCTTAGTGTGCCCTCCAGTTCTGAAGGGGGCTACAAAAAACCTGGGGNAAGGCCCTGGAGGGGGCTGCCTGGGTGGTTTGTGGAGTCTCATTCTCTGGAGATGTTTGAAAGCCACCTGGACTTGGTCTGGGTGATCCTGCTGTAGCACGGGGATTGGACTGGATGGTCTTTCATGGTCCCTTCCGATCCCTGAAGATTCTATGAAAATAGAGGGTAGAAGGGTCTAGAATTATCTACCTGATTGCTGGGACTGTGACAGTATCCGGGGTTGAATTTTTCTGGTTAGGTTTCTCAAAGGAATGATAATCTTGCCTTTTTTCTTTGAAATCTGAATTTCCATCCCTCCTCCACTCAAGACTGAGTCCTGAGTGTGCTTGAAACTGCATGGGAACAGGTAGCTCAGCAGGACAGTTTTACTGTTGTTATAAACCTCCCGAGTTCCTGACTTTAGGGGGATGACAGCTTACGGAGGTCAGTTGCTTACGATGAGTCTGTGTCCATATCTCATAGTGGCTAACTTAGGAGTTGTCTTGCATCTACTGGCTGAGAAGATGAATTCTTCATGCATAATCAGTTTAAGTCTCTCCTTGGGATCCCGTGTTCTGAGTAAGTAATGAAATCCAGTGGCGTGGTGCTGTGCCTTGCAGTATTTCAAGGTATTCCTCAGGCATCTCAGTGAGAAATGTGCTGAGAGTCAGTCTTGTATTAACAGCATACGTTTCCTTGTGGTGAGTGTGGATGAATACAGCTTTCAGGTGTCTGTGTAAGATGAGAGGTGTGGGCTTTTCAGCGTGCATTAAGGGCACCAAATCACGCTGGCTTTCTTTTCAAAGAGTTTGAGCACTTGAGGGATGTTGGACCATCCCAGCTGGTAGGGATGGTCTTCATTTACTCACTGAAATGTCTACTACAGTGGAGCTGTAGGATTCCTCACACCAGGAAGGCATCAGCATGTATTGACCAACAGGAAAGAAGTCAAGGAAGGGAGCCAGAAGACCTGCATGGTTAACAGGGAGCTGCTGGGCAAACTGAAGAGGAAGAAGAAAGTCTATAGGTCATGGAAGGAGGGGATGGCCACTTGGGGTGAGAGAATGTAGGGATGCAACTAGGAAAACCAAGATTGCTGGAGGGTGTCCAGCATAGAGCAACGAAGATGATGAAGTAGGGCAGCTCCCTTATGAGGAAAGAAAAGCTGAGAGAGCTCAGTCTCTTGAGTTTGGAGAAGAGGAGGCTGAGGGGAGACCTCATTCATGTCTATAAATATGTGAGGGGTGGGTGTCAGCAGGATGGAGCCAGGCTCTTCTCAAGGTCATCTGGTGCTAGGAAAAGGGGCAATGGGTACCAGCTGGAACAGAGGAGGTTCCATGTCAATATCAGCAGGAACTTCTTCCCAGTGAGGGTACCAGAGCACTGGAACAGGCTGCCAGGGAGATTGTGGAGTCTCCTTCTCTGGAGACGTTCCAGACCCACCTGGCTGTGTTCCTGTGTGACTTGGTCTAGGTGATCCTGCTGTGGCACAGGGATTGGACTGGATGATCTTTTGAGGTCCCTTCTGATCGTTAATGATTCTATGATTTCTGAATAGACAGTGATGCCAAATCAGTGAGTTGATAATACAGTAAAATGGAGAGATGGAACCTCATTGTATTTGTTCACTTTAATTCTGTTTTTATAGACACCCTTTAAATCGATGTTGCCTGGGGGATCTCTGGAAAGACTCACCACCCTTTCATCCAACCAATTAACACTACCTATGTGAGCTCATAACATTTCTGTAGCATAAATCAAGATTATTCATTCCTGCCCTTGATTGTATTGTCTGCCTCACACCAAGCTGAGATCTGGATGCATATCCTTGTTTGGCAGGGAAAAGCTCTGCTCTTGGGCTAGAGAGCTGGCTCTCTGTAAGCATAGTTTTGAGAATGTAAAGGCAGTGGCCTGTGTTTCCCATGGAATCAAAATAACATGAAATCCTAAATTTGTTGCATTCAGTGATTAAACAAGTAAGTTCTTCCTTACACATTCAAATTGCCATCTATCAGCTCTTTCAAGACTGGATTCTGTGGTGCCCTTCTGCATCGCTGGAGGAAAGCCTTTCATTAATTAGCACACACAGTGTTGCTGCTGCCTGGGCTCTGCAGGCTGCAAAAATAATTGTGTTTCTTTGTTTTAACTTATTGTTTGTCTCTCGCCAGCCAGTGAACTCACTTGAGACTTAAGAACGACATGTACAGAGCTCTGTACAGACCTGCCTCAAGCAGCCCTTTGAGTGGAGCAATGACCTCAGTCAGAGAGGAGCAGAGGCTGAGTAAAGTTGTCCTCCCCAACTTGAAGTTGCTGTGCAAACTGCCTTGGGGTGCTGGAGAGCTCAGACCTTGGAATCATGGTATCACAGAATGGTTTGTATTGGAAGGGACTTTTAAAGGTCATCTAGTCCCAGCCTCATGGAACAACTCTAGATGTCAGAGATACCTGTTACTCAGAGCCCTGTACAATGTGACCTTTAGCACTTCAAAAGACAGGGCATCCACTTTTCTGAGCAACGTGTTCACATGTCTCACTACCCTCCTTGTAAATCTTTCTCACTTATATCGAATCAGAACCGACCTTCCTTCAGTTTAAAACCCTTTCTCCTTGTCCTTACCATTGCAGCGCTCAGTAAAAAGTCTGCTACTGTCTTTCTTACAAGCCCTCTTTAAATACCTGAGGTGTCCTTGGAGCCTTCTCATCTCCAGTCGAAACAGCTCCAACTCACAGACTTTTTTAATAGGAGATGTATTCCAGGCCCCTGGTCACTTTTGTGGGCCAAATTAAATAGGTCTAAGTCTTTTTCCTACTAGACACCCCATAGCCGGATGCAGTACTCCAGGTGGATTCTCAGAAGAGCAGAGAAGCGAGGGAGAATCACCCACTTTGACCTCTGCTTCTGCTTGATGTAACCAAGGATGTGGTAGGCACAGTACAGGCAGCCAGCCCAGATCATAGTTCTCATCCACTAGTATCCCCAAATCCTTTTCAACAGAGCTGTTCTTGATCCATTCAGCCCCCAGTCTGTATTTATACTGGGAATTGTCCTAAGACAGCTGCAGGACCTTGGACTTAGCCTTGTTAAAATATGAGAGGCTGGCATGCACAGACTGCATAGACCTGTCAGGGTGCCTTTATCCCTGCGGTGTGTTAACAGGGTCAAACCCACAAGCACACGTGGAGCCATTGCTTATCACTGTTTACAATAAGAGAGTTGACCAGGTATCTCTGGGCTAAGGATGGCAGATGTGGGAGCTTCTGGCAAAGGAAGCTTAGGTTTCATAGGGCCTGAGGTCATGGAGGTTGTTTACAGAGATCGATGTTTGTTTTGAAGGAAGGATACTCTTAAAAGCAGGATTTGAAAAGGAATTCTTCCTAACTGCTTTCTTCAAATCCATATGAGAAGGAAAGTGGAGAACTTTGAAGATAGGATTTGCCGCTGTGTAGGTATCTCTCTAGTTTCTCCAAGAGCATCATAGATTCATAGATTAATAAGGGAAGGGACCTCAAAAGATCATCTAATCCAATCCCCCCTGCCCCAGCAGGATCACCTAGACCAAGCTGCAAGGAACACAGCTAAAGACACCCAGCTCCCTCAGCCTTTCCTCATAAGGGAGGTGCTCTACTTCCTTCATCATCTTCGTTGCTCTGCACTGGGCATCTTCCAGCAGCTCTGTGTCCATCTTGAACTGGGGGCCCAGAACTGGACACAATACCCCAGACGCAGCCTCCCTAGTGCAGAGTAGAGGGGAGAAGAACCTCCATCGATCTGCTAACCACTCCCCTTCTGATCCCCCCCAGGATGCTGTTGGCCCTCTTGGCCACAAGAGCACATTGCTGCTTCAGAGTCATCCTGCTGGCCACTAGGGCCCCCAGGTCCCTTTCTCCTCCACTGCTGTTCAACAGGTCAGTCCCCAATCTACACTGGTCCCTGAGATTGTTCTTGCCCAGATGCCAGACCTGCTGGTCAGAAATTGCCCAGATGCTCTCCCCTGACCCTTGTTGTCCCTCATTCCATTTCTCTCTGCCCAGCTCTCCAGCCTGCCCAGGTCTCGCTGAATGGCAGCACAGTCTGCTGGGGGGTTGGTGACACCACCCAGCTTTGTCTCATCCCTCAGGGGATAGGATTTGTACCTTTGCCTCCCAGGTTGGAAGCCCAGGGTTCTACTCTTGCAGGAGAGTGGTTTTGTGTTTGAATGCTGAAGCAGATTACTCTCCCTAATGTTTTCCCCCAGGAGTTTTTATTGGTCTGGGAGAAAGAAGAGTCACTTGAAATGAAGTGCTGTTTAGTTTTACCAAAACAGAAGATGACGAGGTGGGGGTTTTAAGGTCTAGAAGTGTAGACGAGTGCAGGAGTGCTGAATGGAGCTTTGCACTTCTGCGGGCTGGATGCCAGTTATTGCACAATCATTTCTGTTCCTTACTCTGCATCTTTCTAGCTAACCACAGCCATCTATCTTCAGGTCTTAGGTGAGGAAATGCAAGCTAGTTTAATAACACTCAGAAAATATAAACAGAAGCAGTGGAGTTAAATGCATTACTTTGACATTTTGGCTAAGAGCCTGCTTTCGTGTGCTGTCCTGTCCCCCATTCCTGCTTGCATTTCCACCCAGGTCTACTACTGACTGAACATAGCCTCTACCTGTGGGAAACAGCAGCCTCCCAACGAGGTCATGGCTCTGGGGTGTAAGATTATGGGGAGATGAAATCTGTGATGGGGGGAGGTGAACTGTAATGCATCTTAAGTTCCCGTTTGATTTCTTGAGAATGCAAGAAAAAGAAAATCAAGGGGAGGCTGGAGCAGTGAAGGGGAGAGAGACTTTAAGCAGTATCGGTGACATTCAGCAGTAATGATGATTGGCACTAATGCTGGAATGCTCCTGAACCACTGCCCTGTGTGGATTAAAGAAGTGGAAAGGCCAGCTCTCTCTTAGGCAGAGTATGCTGAGCTGCTGTCTCAGTTTGAGGGATTAAGGTGGAATTTGTTAGGTTTACATTTCCTAACAAGTCTGTGGCCACCAGTGCCTCAAAGGGCTCTGCCAGCGCACTCCGACCACCTGTGAGGAAGGGGAAACGTGTCTTTCTAATTATGAGGCACAGGCAGCACTTGCAGCTAGATCATGGCTTTTCTTGAGCTGTTAGCCACTCCTGTAACCTACTGCATGAAGTAGTGTGGGTGGTAACAGAGGCAGGGAGTGGTGGTGGCTCTATGGATCAAGGTGAGTCTGGATTTCTTGGCAACTTGGAGGAGCACAGATGTCATCAAAATTCCTTCCTCTGCGACTTTGTTCCCGACTTCCACGCAGTCTATTTTACACTATGAGATGGCCCTGCCTTCTGCTGGTTTTCAAGAAGCTTTCAGCATCTTCTAAATGCTATCATTAAGGAGGAGTTACATCCTTCCTTGGGATGCTGTGGCGATTCTAGTGGTGTTGCAGGGTCAGCCAGGCTGTCTTTCCTCCTGGCAGGCTGACTGTGCAAATGCTGGTGGGAGTGCATCAGTCCCCAGCTTTGCAAGGACAGAGCTCTGTCACATCAAAGTACTTCTTACTATGCATAGAAGGGCTGTGTGGACACAGGAGCCGATCTGCTGGCAGAGACAGACACCTGTAACGTGATGAGATAGCTAAGTGTGACAGGAGGTGATAAAAACCATGAAACCATAAACTCAGTTGGAGACTGGTTTCTGAACTGTCAGTCAGTCTCTGAAGAGCTGGTGGGGATGTTTGGAGGGGGCAACTCTGATTGAGAATGCAGCTGCCATCTCCTTAAGGGACTATTGTGGGTGCTCTAGGTGTTGTCCTCCTCAGGGGTGGCTGCACACAGGCTTTGTCCTGCTGAGATTGGTGCTACCTGGTACGGTGAACTCAGGTGCAGTGACGGAGCCCTGAACACCTCAGACTGGAATGGGGGAAAACCAAGGTAGGAAATGCTGCAAGGGGTGAGGGACTGCGGCCATCCTGGCTAAGACTCTAGTTTGGGAAATCCTTTCCTCCTGCCTCCTTGTCCCATCCTCAGTCATGACTCTGATTCCATGCCACAGCTCCCACTCCCCTCTTCTGCACTACTAAAACTGTTGTTGCCAGGATCATAGAATCATTAGGGATGGGAAGGGCCCTTGAAAGATCATCCAGTCCAATCCCTCTGCCACAACAGGACCACCTAGACCAAGTTGCACAGGAACACATCCAGACAGGTGTTGAAGGAAGGAGACACCACAACCCCTCAGGGCAGCCTGTTCCAATGCTGTCACCCTCCCTGGGAAGAAGTTCCTGCTGATATTTAGGATGTCCCCTTTTTGCAGTTTTATGGGGGGTATTTTTGCTGTTTTACCAACTACACTCGCAGGCTGTGTGCACAAGGTAACTTATTAAAGAACAAGAGTAATGATTAATGTTATCTTCATCCTCGCTTCGCCCCCAGCTGTTAGTTCTGCACCTGCCTGAACTTCCTGCTCCTTCGGTTATATTTGTGATAAAAACCTTTTCATTACCAGTGTGGCTCGTAAAACAGTCAGCCCGATGGCGTTTGGCGCTGGCATCACCAAACTGGAATAGCAGCAGTGAGCATTAAGGGGCAGTGTGGAGAGTGGAATGATTAAATATGTACCCAGTGCAAGGCTGCAGTCTGAGAGGTAAGGGAGTCCCACCTGAAACTCTGCAGAGCTGCAGACATGTTTTGGCAAGAGTGTTGAACGGAAGATGATTCAGGAGGAAGCCAGCTGGTCCAGCAGGAACAGCTTCTCACTGTGAGCAGCAGGAACCCACAAAAGGGGCTTTCTGTCTCTTATACCTCCCACCTGACCTCTTCTGGTGCTTATCCGTGTATGAGAATGGCAAACCCACACATTGACCTTAACAACTTAGTCATTTGCTACTTCTGTCTGTGCTGGCATGGCAAAACAGCACTGCCCAGAAATGGAGGGATGAATTGTTTCCAGTGCCATCAACATTATGGTAATGAACTCCCTTTCTGTAGGGAAATGTGGAGCAGAAGTGAGGAGCAGTATAGGAGAAAAGGACCTGGGGGTTCTGGTGGCCAGCAGGATGACTATGAGCCAGCAATGTGCTTTGGTGGCCAAGAGGGCCAACAGCATCCTCAGAAGGGGGGTGATTAGCAGATCAAGACAGATTCTTCTCCCCCTCTCAACTGGTGAGACTACATCTGGAGTATTGTGTCCAGTTCTGGGCCCCTCAGCTCAAGAAGGACACAGAGCTGCTGGAGGGTGTCCAGCATAGAGCAATGAAGATGATGAAGGAAGGAGAACACCTCCCTTGTGAGGAAAGGCTGAGGGTGCTGGGTGTCTTGAGCTTGGAGAAGAGGAGACTGAGGGGGGACCTCATTCATGTCTATAAAAAGTGAAGGGGTGGGTGTCAGGATGATGGAGCCAGGCTCTTCTCAGGGTCATCTGGTGATAGGACAAGGGCCAGTGGGTGCAGGCTGGAACAGAGGAGGTTCCATATCAACATCAGCAGAAACTTCTTCCCAGTGAGGGTACTGGAGCACTGGAACAGGCTGCCCAGGGGGGGTTGTGGAGTCTCCTTCTCTGGAGATATTCAAGACCCTCCTGGCTGTGTTCCTGTGCAACTTGATCTGGGTGATCCTGCTGTGGCAGGGGGATTGGACTGGATGATCTTTCAAGTCCCTTTCTGATCCCTAATGATTCTATATTTCTATGAAACTGTTTTCCACTGGTCTATAAAAAACACCTGCAACTGCAGAGTTGTTCTCAGAAGAATAGTTTACAGTTTTCATTGCATAAGAAAAAACCCCACATGTATTTATCCCTCCTTCACTTCAAATTCACAATAAAATTTTTGCTCTGAGACTTCTAACAGAATTCCATCAGCCTGAATGGGCTCTGGCTGTCAGGAGTGCTTGGGAACGAAATTCTTATGACCCTGAGCTGAACAAGAACCAACTAGCAGAAGCAAGTGGAATTCCTTCTCAAGTGGAAGACAGGAAGTCCCTCAATCACTTATTAGTGAATTAGGAAATAGTGGATCGTCTGACTGGAAATCAGCCGATTCAGAGCACGTTTGCAAAGCCTGTTTATAGTTCGGTTACGCTGGGGTTTGAGATTGTGGTGGCCACGCTGGGATAAAAGTTGACTTGCAGGGAAATTCTTCACCAACTCAAATGTGGAGGAACTCTTTCTCCTGGAATTTACCACATTAGTTCTATAAATATTTTAGAGCAGGAAGGTTTGTGGCTCTTGTGATGCTTAAAAAAAGAAATGAGTAGTTAGGGTGTGAAAACCATTTTCCTGTGATTGTAAGGTTTTGGTGGGGGAACAAAGAGATTTGATTTCCTTTAACCCAAATGCGGAGCCTCTGGGTTAGGAAGCCTGTGCTTTCATTTTCCATGATGGACCTTTGACTGTTCTTTCACCTGCGTTACCATGTGACTTGAAAAGAAACACTTTTAAGCCCTTAGCATGTGAGTATGAAGCTGCCTGGAAAAGGAACTGGGAAAGGAGGGAGACTGGGAAAGCCAGCAGTCTATTGCTTAAAGCTAAGCAAGAACTAACTTAACTCAGATCCACTTTCCTGAGGGGATTTCATAAAAAATTAAATATAAAAGGTGTAAAATATTACACTCACATAAAGAATGTGCTCTTTGTCTTCTTTGATTTGGCTCTGATCAATATCCACATAAAACAATTGCAGGGTTCTAACTTTCAGGTGTTTGGAAATGTTGCTAAGTGGCCATGAGGGTGATGTTTTGATTTTACATGTAGCTGTTGATAAAGCCCATGTTTGTAAGTCCTTCCGTGTCTCTAATCATTGCAAATAATTTGGGTTTGGTCTTTTTTCTGCAAATTTAGAAGCCTTTACAATCTAGTTTTGTAGTATTTCTCTACATTGCAGACAGATCATTATTGAACCTTAACGAAGAACATAGAAAGAAGCCTACTGGCTTTGTCTTCTGTTGTGGTTTGTCTCCCATATACTGGCAATAACAACGTCTTGATGATGAGCTGGAGGAGCAGAATTAGAAGCAACTGTCATGGATACATCATATCTTGTCTGAGAAAAGGCTCCCTCATCATGTTACCCAGGAGGAATCCCTGAACCCTCAGGGGAAAGTCCCCATGTCTGACTTTTCAGTGAACATCTCTCATCATTTAGGTATGAGGAAGGTACAACTCAGTTTTGATGCTACTGCAAGTGTCACTCAGCAAGCAAAACCCAAACTCCTGCAACCCAAAAAAGCAGTTAGATGTTTGCATCTTTTAGACTTGGTGCCTCCTGGCTGAAGACTTGGAAGAGGACTGGATGCCATATGGTGCAGCTTTCACGAGGGGGAATCAAACTGTTTCTTTTCTGGTGACACTGGGATAGCGGATGAGTTCAGCTGAGGAGTTTGGGCAAACACTCAGACCAGAACAGAGATAAATATTAGCAGAACATTCTCATGGGAGATCCACAGCATTTAAAATTGGCTTCTTTGATTGGCCTCAGAGCCTGCCAGAGCTTGGCAGACCCATCTATTTTCTCAGTCATCAAATGGCTTGGATTATCTCCTTAAATTTTTCTGTCTTTTTGGTGAAGTATAGAAATTGTGGAATGACTTTAAAAAAATAATGGAAAGTTTGTATCCTGAATCCATATTTATCATAGAAGAAAGGGCTAGAAAAGATCTCAAAAGGTCACCTCGTCCTTTTTCTTATTCCAAAGCAGGATTAATGATATATGGAGTAGAGTTCCCACGCTGTGGTGCACGATGTGATACATGAACCCCTTAAAAGTGAATGCAGTGGTTGCTGTGTAGAGATTCAACATGTGGGGGCAAATCTTCAGTGCACAGCAAATAATGTTTTCAGGAGGTCAGTTGGGATCGCCTTTCCGCGCCGACTGTTCCCTCACCAACTGGAAAAGGGGAAATGTAACTCCCATTCTTAAAAAGGGAGAAGAATACCTGTGGAAGTACAGTCCAGGCTCCCCTCAGTGCCTGGAAATCTCTTGGAGAAGATCCTTCTGGAAACTATGCTGAGGCACATGGAAAACAAGGAGGTGATTGCTGACAGCCAATGTGGGTTCACTATGGGCAGATCATTCTTGACAAACCTGGTGGCCTTTTACTCAGGGTTACAGCGTTGGTGCATCGGGATGGAGCAGCTGATCTCATCTACCTGGACTTGTGCAGGGCATTGGGCACTGTACTGCATGACAGCCTCCCCTTTAAAATAGAAAGACATGGATTTGACAGATGGACCACTCCATGGATAAGGAATCGGCTGGATGGTTGCGCTCAGAGAGTTACATCTGATCTGGCTACGAGCTGTCAGAGGAGAGCACAGGACTGATTTACCTAGTGCCTGCCATGAATGCAACTCTGTGCATTCCCCCAGCAGGACTAGAGCCTGCAAGTGTGGTGGCTCCTGTAGCTGGAGTAAGAAGCTTTGTCAGTAGGCTCCTCTCAATCAGTCTGTGGCTGACACCAGCCACAAGGTTCCCTTCTTGCCTTGGTGTCTCATTCTTACCAGTGAGTTTCCAACCTGTCTCTGGCTATTCCTCAGGGACAGCTCTTCACATGCTTTGCACTGAGAGCAACACCTCTGCCCCTCCTTCCTCACCTGTCCCAGGCTGTCTGAACGGCCTGGAGCCATCAATAGTTCCATTCCAGCCATTGTCCTGCAATGGCAATCAGGTTGCACATTTCTAGCAGCATGGTGGCTTTCAGCTCCTCCTGTTTGTTGCCTAAGTCGCATGTGTTGGTGTGGAGGCACCTCAGCTGGGCTATTGGCCGTGTCACCTTCTTGGACCAACACCCCTTAAACCCTTTGAGAGGTGTTTCACCCATGTTCCTGTTGCCTAGCTGTGCGTCTCCATCAGCCTTCCATGGCAGGAAGCAGCCTGTAGATGTCCCCCTGCACATGTTGTCCTGTGTCCAGCAGTTTGGCCCTGTTGAAAGCAGCTACAACATCTATAAATTACCAACAGCTCCAGTTAAAGAGAGACGGAGAGGTGAAAAGATGCTCAGGAATGGCTCTTCTTGGGGAGGACAGTGGAGGTAATGACAGAGTGAAAGGCATCTCAGAAAGAGATGAGCTCAAGAACAGCTGATAAGAGAAATAGGAGTAAGAGTCTTATAGAAGGCTGAAGACATCGAATAAGGGAGCCAAAAATGACACACTTCACTGTGACTCTTAGATACGAAAATGATAGATCTTCCCCTGGCTCGGTGAACCAGAACTGACCTCAGCACTGTAATACTTGATGAAAAGGATGCTGCACTCCACGACGTGACAGGTTGGTGAGTGCTCAGCTTCTGGGACAAAACCAGCAGGTCAGTGGTGAAAATGCAGCTCAGACTGTAGTCATCCTAACGAGATGATGAATTTTGGTGACCTTTACCTGTGTTTAGCTAATGTAATTAAGTGCTGAATAGTGCCTGTATCAGTGATGGACTTGGCCCTGCCAGCTTATCCTATGGTGGAGCTGGCTGAACTCTGAACACAGTTGGTGATAAAGACTGGAATCCTGACCAGTTGTTCATTCCACCCATTTTGCAACCTATTCTCTTCCAATAAGCAGTTGGTTTCTTTTCACCCAGGACTTTGATAGATGTTTTTATTTGTATCTGTACCCACATTCTCATGCAAACAAGGACATTTGTCAAAGGGGAAGAGTATGCACCGATCACAGCGCATTATTTGCTGTTTGCTCTGTTATTTGTCATTTTGATCATTATTGTTCTGCTTTCAAAAATATCCATGGAGGCCCTGAAAGAATACAGAGCAACCCTTCCCTCAACACAGTAAGGAAGAGTCAAAGCAAACAGTAATGAGTGACCTTGAGCTGGGAAATTCTCATTCCATACACATTCCATAGCACTTATATCCTTCCCTATTGCTCTTCTCTCATAGATCACAGCCGATGATAGAAAGTCATCAACATTCCCCTTGCAGGTGAGGAATAGAGAAGCACAGGATTTGGACCAAATTTCTTACAACGTGATAGACTCATAGAATCATTTTGGTTGGAAAAGATCCTTTAGATCATCCAAGCCAACTGTGGATCTTGGCTATTACTCACCAGCTACTCACCAGTTACTAATCAGAAGAATGACTTTTCCAAAGTCACACTAACTATCACAGTACAGAAATGGAGATGGCATTCTGATCAATTCATAAACCAACAGAGAAATCCAACAAACTCCTCGAGTCACTCGAATACCCACTCCACAATTTAAAATGTGATGCACTGAAGTACTGCTAGAAATCATTTCTTCATGGATACAACCCACTAAGTTCTTACAGTGATGCCTTTCACAAGCACAAAGAAAACACGTGCATGTGTAAAACATATTAAAAACATTTCTAGCAGTTACTAAATGAATTTGCATGGAAATCACCTAAGGTAAGTGTGTATCAGACAAGACGTCTGCCCTGTGTGCCAGCGCTGTGCTACCCAGCTCAGCAGGAAACGCTTTCTCATGCAATGGATGAGCTCAAGTGAACACATATCTCCAGAGCCATTGCTGTCGGCCAGAAAGAGGATGTATAAAAGAGCTCTTCCACTTGCAGAGTGAGCCCCAGCCTAAAGGAATGTAAAAAATTACTTCTGAGCTTTCAAGAAACAAGTTGCCCACAGGGGAGTTGCAGTGATGGAGCTGTTGAAATATAAGGTGCTAAGACTTCTATAACAAGGAAGCACACACATTGGTCTCTCGGTATGATTGATAGTGTTATTGGCAGGGGTTTCGAGAGGGGTTTGGGGGGATTTTTGCCTTTGATGTATTGTGTTTTGCTTTGTTTTCTGAGGCAAACCTGCAGCTGGATTGTAGGATGCAGGAAAGACAACTTCAACTGCTGACTGTTTCAGTGAGACTGAGAGTGCAAGGAGCATCTCATGTTTCATCTTCCTTCCAGTAATCAACTGAAGAGACTGAGGAAACCAAGTGTGAATCAGATCTGGGTAAGCAGTGCTGTTAGTCACCAAAAATTACTAGTCGAGCACTGACAAATACTTTTTCTGAAGAGCTACCCCGTCACATCATTCTCTCAGAGCCAGAGCAGCTTTACAAGAGTTGGGTTTGATAAAGATTGCGCATATATTAATGAGGACACTGAGAGAGGTTTGACATCAGGGTGATGTCCCCTAGCCAGCCAGCTTACCTGGACGCAATATAAACACAAAAGCTGGGGAAGTCTCCTGAACGTCAGCTTTTCACTGACTCTCCTGTGGTTTCCTGGTGTTCTTTAGCCACACACCCATAGAAGGGATCTTCCCAGTGGAAGGGTACAGCCATAAATCAAACTTCTCTTGCTGGCACTGTAGAATTTACTCCTTTCTTTCTCCTAAGAAAGTGGGCCAAAAAAAGTAATTTTATCTTTTTAAATTTTATTTTTCTTTAAAGTTTTATTTCTCAAAGCATCAGGCAGCTCCTCGCTGCTTCCACTGGGAATTCCTTGTCTTTGGCAGGGTGAGGAGAGGTTGTACTGGACGTTTTCTCTCCAGCTGTGTCAGAACGCAGAAGAGGTTTTTTTCTCTGACCCCAGCCATGCACAGAAAGATCAGTTGCCTCAGGATGCTGAGACCTGGTGTAAGGAGAGCTGGAGAAGAGAGACAGGTCATGTCCATAGCACTTTCCTTCTGCTGTCTCAATCTCAGCACAGGGTGGGAGGGTTTCCTGCCCTTTTTCTTCCCAGTTTAATCAGATCCTTTTGAACTAGTTTTTCTGATATCTCACCACGTTCTTTCTTCTATAGGGACTAATCCAGAAAATCACAGATGTAACTAATTGTTACCCATTTGTCCATAGGATATTTATTTGAGGAAACACCTTCTTTCCACAGAACATGAAACTGCAGGCTAAAATGGAGTGAAAAATATCTCCTTTAGATGGAGATTTTCAATTCTATTTAACATATATAAAATTGTTAAGGACACAATTGCTTTGTGGAATTAATTTTCATAGAACAAATGAACCCAGGGTCACAAAGGTGTCATTAACCTGCTTCTGTCATTGCAAAACAGACACAAGTGGCTCAGACACTTGAGTACAGAAGCCTTGGATTGCTAATTCCCATTGTAAATAGACTGGGATATTCTTCTCCCTCTCTACTCTGCACTAGTGAGACCACATCTGGAGTGTTGTGTCCAGTTTTGGGCCTCTCAGTTCAAGGAGGACACAGAGTTGCTGGAGCATAGAGCAACAAAGATGATGAAGGAAGTAGAGCACCTCNGGGTAACAAAGCATTGGAACAGGCTGCTCAGGGGGGTTGTGGAGTCTCCTTCTCTGAAGACATTCCATACCCACCTGAATGTGTTCCTGTGCCATTTGGTCTGGGTGATCCTGCTGTGGCAGGGGGTTTGGACTAGATGATGTTTTGAAGTCCCTTGCTGATCCCTAATGATTCTATGATTATACTGTACAGAAAGAAAAGAACCCAGGAAACCAAAACCAACCAAACCCAAAAACCAGACAGGGTTTTGAAGGGAAAACGTTAGGAAACTGATTGTGTGAAGCAAATCTGTTTGGTAGGCTCCTGAGTCTCTTTTGTCAGAGATGTTAATGAGGTTATCTTGATCTGGAAAGAATCCTTATTAGTAGACAAGAATAAGCTGTTTCTGCTGGTGATTTGTATTCATCATTCTGAAGTGGAGGGCTGTGTCTAGTCTTTTTCTCCCTTTGATAAACAGGACAGAGGAGAGAGGGGAGGAGGTTAAGCAGTAGCAGGTGAGGTAATTGGAGCTCACTTCTGGTTCTGGGAGACAAAGCAGCTCTGTATTCATGGCCCAGAGCTGGTGGGACAACATCAGCTCCTGTCTACCCATGGTTTGGCTCAGTTCCACAGCTGAGGCTGCAGCCTGGTGCATTCAGCCAGGCTCCCACTGCTTCCCTGGGAGGGGGCTTCTGGGGCTGCTCCATGGAGTGAGTGGAGTCAAGGGAGAAAACACAGAGTGAGGGAGAGAAAAAGCCCGTGGGGTGGGCTGGGAGCAAAAGAGGATGGGGAGAAGGTAACACCAGTGCAGTGGCATGTCGTAGGAGAGAAGAGTCCTTGCAAAGGTTTCTGTGGTGCCACAGTCCTCCCTGGGTTTGGTGTCTCCATCATTTCTGGTGATGGAAGAGTTGCTGTGCACTGTCTAGAGGACAAAACTGATACTAACGTTTGGAATGTGGTCATGGGAGGTTTTCACCATCACATTAATTCAGTTTCTTAGAACAGGGTGTCCCTTTTCTTGGTTGGGTTTTGCTCTTTAAACCTGTCTTGAGGGATAAGTTGAGTATTGTGTCAAGCTCTGGAACTTCCAACACAAGAAAAATAGAGACCTGTAAGGCTGTCCAGAGGAGACCTCAAAAATGCTCAGAGAGCTGGAGCACCTTTCCTGAAGAGGAAAAGTCTCTGGGGGGGATCAGATAGTGCTGTTCTGATCCATGAAAGAGGTCTATAACAAGTATGGGAAGACCATTCAGATTGGCAGGAAACTATAGGATGAGGAATCATGGTTTTAAGCTGGAAAGGTTAGATTTAAGTTGGACATGAAGAAAATGTTCTTGAATCTAAGAGTGGGGGATCCCTGGAACAGGCTGCCAAGAGAGGTGGTGGAGGCCCCATCCCTGGAGAACTTTCAGGTCAGGCCGAATGAGGCTCATGGCAATCTGTTTCAGTGAGTGATGGCCCTGCTATTTGTAGGGGGGTTGGACTAGAGAATCTTTGGAGGTCCTTCCCAACCCAATGTGTCCTATGATGCTATGATGTATTTTTCTAAATCATAGTGGGGAAAAGTTTTCTGAAGCACTGTCTGCACGCTCTATTTTCTAGGCAAATTCAGATGCATGAAGAAGCTCACCTACACCCATTNTCAGTGAGTGATGGCCCTGCTATTTGTAGGGGGGTTGGACTAGAGAATCTTTGGAGGTCCTTCCCAACCCAATGCTTCGTATGGTGCTATGATGTATTTTTCTAAATCATAGTGGGGAAAAGTTTTCTGAAGCACTAATTCATCATGGAAAACACACTGTCTGCACGCTCTATTTCCTAGGCAAATTCAGATGCGTGAAGAAGCTCACCTACACCCATTCCCAGAGAACCTGTTGTGTTTTTGCAGAGCAGGAGTATGGGTTGTGGAGTCTCCTTCTCTGGAGACGTTCCGGACCCACCTGG
>VZRI01006298.1:248573-263881 GCA_013397515.1 Upupa epops
CTGTTGGCCCTCTTGGCCACAGGAGCACATTGCTGGCTCAGAGTCATCCTGCTGGCCTCTAGGACCCTTGGGTCCCTTTCTGCTCCAGTGCTCTCCAACAGGTCAGTCCCCAACCTATCCTGGTCCCTGGGGTTGTTCTTGCCCAGATGGTTGCAGTGTAGCAGAGAAGATATAAAATCAAAGAGGTAATAATACAATTTATTAAGTGACTTGAACTTCATCTGCAACCTCTCTCAGGTGAAAACTTGCCAATTTAAATTTCATTATAAGTCTAATTCGAAACAGTCTCTACATGTAATTCCTGAAATCTGAAATTGGTTTAATTAAAATTAAAATCTAAAAATTAGAATCATAAAATGTAAAAATTAAAAAATGAAAATGTCATTAAAATTCCTTAAAAGTGTAATTATTTTATCATGCAATCTTGTCTTCTCCACGTTGATGAAAACTCCCCCAGTGGCTGTGGCCTGAGTATGATTACCCTACTCACACAGTTTCTGATGCGCCCTGGTTTTAGCTCTGTGTGCCCGATATTTGTTGTGCTGACACCAAGGGCGTTGGATTTAGTTGGTGAAATACCTCTAGAGTGTTTTAAAACTTTCACGTTGGTACTGTGGTTGTCTTTACAAAGTGGTACCTAATATATCACTCGCTCTGTATACTTCAAATAGAAAAGAACTGTGTATATGCTCCCAATAGCTCTTCCTTCATGTAATGCACTTTTAGGGCCACAATTTGCCCCCAGAACTTCTCTTCTCTGGTTTTGAGCCTGCAGTTGGCTCCTCACACTAGCAGACTCTTTGAAAGAGCTATGTAGACTGTATTTGGGACTCTCTTTTAATCTTAGAAGATAAAGGAATATGCTCTGTCCTGGTCCATGTGTGCACCAGGAGTGCTAAGTGACCAAGATCCTCACTTAGACACACTAAGAGTCAGTTCTGAAAGGCAAGTGGGGTTAACCCATTTTTAAGGGTGTCCTTTTAGGGGATGAGAATTTAGTTAAAACCTTAAAAACAGCAAAAAAGGCAACTGAGAAAATCTATGACTACGGAAAATCATAGATTCCTAGAATGGTTCAGGTTAGAAGGGACCTTCAAGATCATCCAGTTCCAATACCCCTGCCATGAGCAGGGACAACCTCCACTAGACCAGGATGCTCAAGGCCCCATCCAATCTCCAATCTGGCCTTGAACACTTCCAGGGAGGCGGCAGCCACAACCTCCCTGGGCAATCTTAAAGACGTGAATGCTGAGAAGCTGGTGAATACTCACTAGCCCTCATGTTAGGAGAATAAAATGCAATCAGGCATCAGGTTTAAGAACTAACGGACGACAGTTGTTCACATCTATCTACTTCATCTATGGAGCACATTGCCACGGGCTGTACAGGATGCCAAAAGTATAACTGGTTGAAAAAGCTGCTAGGTGCAATCACGAGTAAGTTCATGCAGCGTCAGTAATTGTGGATGAAGGGTTGCAAGCTCTGGCTCAGGATTTCCCTAAATCACAGATTGTCAGCAGCTGGGAGGACATTCCATGGGGACTATCGCTTTATACTCACTCAATATCCATTCCTTTTCTTGAAACAGCTGCTACTGCCGGTGTCAGAGACAGGATCTTGGGCTAGAAGAACCTTTAATTCACCACAGCCAGTTACGAATGAAGTGACCAGACGTACTGCACCAAGCTAAACGGTGAAACATGGCTCACTGCTGCAAGACATCTGAATAAAAGGGCAAGAGCAGTTCAGAGTAAGAGCCTTATCTATGACTTATTTCTCTTTTATCAGTTCTGGTTAAATCATTAATGTTTCTTCTAGAGTAGAAGTATTTGTAATACTATATTCCACGAAGTCTGTCTTCATGTTGTAGTTGTGTTATCATTATTGATTGATGTGCTTTTACTATATTAGTTTTAAATTCCTTGGAATGTTGATCAAGTCTTCAATGTCGTTCGACTTGCGTCCTTTCAGTGCTTTTTAATCCAATTTAAATCGTGTAGTGATTTCATAATTGTATCCATCATTGAATAACATTTACCTTAGGAGCTGTCTTGACTATGTAGACTTCTGCATTTTAAGTGGAAGAGTCATAATTCAATACTTCAGACACTTTAAAGGTAACTTAGGTTTTTTTTAAATCTCAACCCTCAAATTTCATTCTTTTGTCTGAGAAGAAAACACTGGGTCCTAAAAAAAGGCAGTTGCTTTTATATCTGTAGGTCCAGACTTCCAGTATATTCACATCCAGGAAAATGAAACACTTCAGTTCTCCATCAAGCAGCACGTACTTTTAAAGTAAAGCTGCCTCATGCTGTTAAAAACCTCTCTCTGCTGTAGCTCTGCAGGATGAATGCGTGTGCACGTGCACACGCTTAGAGGAGAATGTCCACATTATTTCTGACTGTCAGTAAACGAAAAGGCTCAACCAAGCACAAAAGGAAATAAAGAAAATAAAAGTGATAACAACAATCAAGATGTCAGTGCCCAGGATGCTCTGGAACAAGGGATGACAATTCCTATGTAAGAACGAGGCATACAAAATCAGTTGCTCCAAGTACAGATGAATCGCTCGCTAATTAGAGTGTGGTTTTCACACTGTGTCTTAAGCTGCTTGGCCTAATGACAAAGCTCAAAGCACAGATGTTCTTGTTTTTGCCTATAAAGCAGGCTGAGAAAAGGAACGATTATACTTTGGCTGATCAGCCTTTACAGTGAAACAGAAGGTTCTTACGGTGTTGGACTAGATGGCCTTCGGAGATCCCTCCCAACCCAATACCTTCAGTGATTCTATGCCCATGGCAGAAGCCAGGGGCAGTTCTCCAAGCTGCAGTAACATCAAACTTCTTGTTGTATAAACGTTTCTCTCACACTTTGGCTGGACTGGAAGTAGGAAAACAGAGAAGATTAAACGACAGATTATTTTATGAAGAACTGAAATTCCTGGATTAGCCAAAATCACGGGTGAGAAAGCAGCCCCAAAGAGAAACACAATACGAAGACCTGCAGCTGTTGCACGAATTAGATGTAGGAAAAGGTTGACAAAGCTACGGTGTGCCTTTTTATCAGTTAGCTGCTCTATCTTTTGTTATACTGCATAGAAATTGGTACAAAATTGCCATCCCATTCTCCCAGTGCTACTTCTGCTTTGCTTTTCTTATCCTTGATGTTACCATGTGTATTAGTTCTCCATCAAAGGTTTCTTGAAACCCTGGGGTAAATGCTCACCCATAGAATGAAACACGGCTGATGTGCAGGTCCCAGTAAGACAGACAAGATCCGAATCCAATCTTCACTGCTATGTTAAGTATTTTTCTCTAGTTCTAGATGTGTGTGTGAGATCCCAGGCCTGAAAAGGCTCAGAAGAGGAGGCTGAGGGGTGACCTCATTCATGTCTATAAATAGGTGAGGGGTGGGTGTCAGGAGGATGGAGCCAGGCTCTTCTCAAGGTCATCTGGTGATAGGACAAGGGACAGTGGGTGCCAGCTGGAACAGAGGAGGTTCCATATCAATATCAGAAGAAACATCTTCCCAGGGAGGGTAATGTAGCATTGGAAGGGGCTGCCCAGGGGGATTGTGGTCTCTCCTCTGGAGATGTTCAAGACCCGCCTGGATGTGTTCCTGTGTGACCTGGTCTAGGTGACCCTGCTGTGGCAGGGGATTGGAGTAGATGATCTTTCGAGGTCCCTACCAATCCCCTATGGTTCTATGGAAAGCAACCAAATAAAGGAATTGTAGTGACCCCACACCTACTTAGACATAGTGCCACCATCCCCATCACCTTTGTCTACATTTAAATCTACTTAGTTCTGTAATTTTAAAGCATTTACCTTTTGATTTCTTCCCATCCTGATCCAGTTAGTTTGGGAGGCAGTGCCATCCATAATAAAACACCTGGGATTCATCACACGCATTCTGTTCTGCACAGGCTCGGTGTGATCAATCCCAGATGCTCAACAATTAAAGTGACATATAAAACATTCATAGGTTGTGACCACAAGATTCAGCTCCCCATACCTAAAAAGCAGAAGTTCTTTAAATAGACACAAGTTAAGTAATTTGTTTAAAGCTATCAAACTATAGTGAAAGAAAGGGAAAATCTGGAAATTAACCCCATCTTGATTTTGACTGTGTAGTTACACCTTTGAGATGAGAATATAAGGCATTTTAGTCCGGATTTTCAATGTTATTGATCATCACACTTGCTCAAGAGTTTTTATCATAAGCTCCTTCTCTCAGTCACTTAGTTTTTGGCCACCAGAGCAGGTGACTCAAATCTTTCTGGGAGATTCTGCCCAGAGCACTTCAGTATTTCCTGAGCACTAAGGCTGAGGAGAAGGGAGCGATTAGCTTGCCCATACAAAAGGTATTCTTGAGAGTGGCTAAAAAGTCTCTCAAACCAAATGCAGTGAAATAATGAGATTAGATGGAGGAGAGAGAAAATAGAAGGGATCCCTGCTTCAGAGAAGGGCCTTTGGCCATTGCTGTGATTTTAGCCTGACTTTAATATCCTGAGTTACTGTTGCTTGGAGAGAATTCTCAAACTCCACCCAAGTGATGTCAAAACCCACTGGTGCTGATGAACGCAGAACTGGAGAGTGAATGTTCCAATTCCCAGAGATTTTAGTAGGCGTTCGACTGATTTTCATTTAATCCTGGAATAAAACTTCCATTTGCATAAACATAAGGTGGCTACATGAAACTTCAGATGGTTTAGTTACAATAACTCAGGCTAGGCAATTAATTACCAGTTGTTGATTGGAGCCCGCAGAATTCTGGCATCAAATCTGACACTGCCAGATATAAGCAGAGAGTCACATAATGTATAACTGGTGTAGTTCGTACTTCAATGACCTAAAACCAGAGCGTGGTCATTAAAGAAGTTCTGAGCTGAAAAAAGGCCAAAAAAAATGAAAACCAAATTAGTTAAATTACGCAAAGGAAGTTTTTTCCTTCAGGAAAGCAACAGGTTCAAAAGCTAGGGGATTTCTAAGGTCAGAAGTAAACAGAAGTATTGCCTTCACAGAATCATTGAGACTGGAAAAGACCCCTGAGCTCATCCAGCTCAGCCCATGACCTAACCACCACCATCAGCTAGACGGGGGCACTGAGTTCCACAGCCAGTCTGTCCTTAAACACCTCCACGGATGGGCACTCCACCACTGCTCTGGGCAGTCCATTCCAGACTTTGATCACCATTTTCATGAGGAAGGGCTTCCTAATATCCAACCTAACCCTCCCCTTCAGGCTCTGCTCTCTTGTCCTGTTGCTGGTTGTCTGGGAGAAGAGCCTGACACCTGCCTGTCTACAGGTTTCCTTCAGTTAGTTATATTCAATGATAATTCTTGGGCTCTAGTGATACCGGCTTCTTATCTCCAGTCCTGTTAAACCTGCCAGTGATTCAGCAGCCTATATCATCATTTCCATTCTTGAGAAATGCTACTGACACTGGGGTTAAAATCGCAAGGCGTGAGGGATGACCACCCTTGTCGATTACCTTTTCTAGTAGCAGCAGACCCAATCGAGTCTGCCTGTGGTCTGGATGGTCATGGGACCCGATTCCTGCTTTGTTTCACAACCATCTGTGTGTACTGAATATTTATTGAGGATTATTCTAACTTATGTTGACTATTTTAATTTCAAGCATAGGTGTCTCCCTGGTTTTAAAAACTATTTTATTAATGGTATTAAACTGGATGGAAAGCAACCCAGAAAAATCAGGGAGAGGTGATCTCAGGTAAAAGGGGAGAACGGGACAAGAAATTTGTGAAAAATAGAAATATTGGGGATTGATGTGGTGGTGGAAACACACGAGGAATAAAAAGCACAATAAAGGGGGTGGGTGGCAGTGCAATGGCCTAAGTAATGAATCATAGAGTCATAGAGTCCTTGTGGCTGGAAAGGACCTCTAGGATCATCAAGTCCAGCCCTTATCCTAACATCTCCCTAACCCCTTGACCATGGCGTTGAGTGCAAACTTGATTAGCATTGGTTTGGCTCTCTGAGCATGTCAAACACTTCTGAAAATGTTTTAGATTATTTTAATGCTTTTTGAAAAATCAGTGAGTGAAAAAGAATGAATGAAAATACAGAGTCAAGAGAGCTGGGTAGAGAGAAATTTAATGAGGTACAGCAAGGGTCAGTGTAGAGTCTGGCATCTGGGCAAGAACAACCCCAGGGACCAGGAGAGGGTGGGGAGTGACCTGTTGGAGAGCAGTGGAGGAGAAAGGGACCTGGGGGTCCTAGTGGCCAGCAGGATGACTCTGACTCAGCAATGTGCTCTTGTGGCCAAGAGGGCCAACAGCATCCTGGGGGGGGGGATCAGAAGGGGAGTAGTTAGCAGATCGAGGGGGGTTCTTCTCCTCCTCTACTCTGCACTAGTGAGACCCACCTGAATGTGTTCCTCTGCAACTTGGTCTGGGTGATCCTGCTGTGGCAGGAAGAACGGACTAGGTGATGTTCTAACATCCCTTCCAATCCCTCATGATTCTATGGTTCTATGAACTTTGAATATGGGCATGGCTGTAGCACATTTTACCACATCTAATCTTACCATCTCAATCCTGAGAAATAGTGTATAGAATTTTGGAAGGGAAAGAGAGGAGATAGGGTAGGAAGAATGAATAAATAGAGATCGTTTTTGAGTCTTTAAGCCCAGGCTTCTCTCCTTTTAGTCTGACAACAGTGATTAAATATACTTGAATAAGACAGTAAAGAAGCAACCAAATAACCCATTTAGTTAATGAAGAATTGCATCTATGCCATTGAAGTCTGCTCTTAAGCTCAGTATCCCTAAGCTGCAGCTGCTCCTTGTTAGTTTGAGAAGGCTCAGAATGGATCATATGATAAAATAAATAGGAAACATCTTCTGCATTGAAAACAATGAAAGTGTTTTCTCTGAAATGAATTATTTAAAGATAAGAGTATTTATCATCAGGATTAGTGCCAGTGAAGAACTTAGCAAGATTAAAAATCACTGTTTCATATACAGTATCACTCTTCAGCGGCTAATTGACATGGCTAGAGAATTACATGCAACCAGGACACAGGATGAGTTATGTACAATATGTGTGCATGCTCCTTCCCTACTGATGTCCTCTGCAACCTTTCTCTCGAGCAGATAATACTTTACTGCGGAGACGATAATGGGTAACTGCTCTGCTCAAGTCTGACAGTTCCTAAGTTACCTATATGCTCTGTTGCAAGCATCTTTTGAACTCTGCATCCTAGAATGTATCAGACCATAAAGATTCACTGATCAGATAAAGTTGGCAGCCACATTTCTTCAGGCTCCGTACTTCAAAGGCGCAGAACAGCATTTTGAATTATTTTAATGTCTACTGAACAGAAGAGTTTGAATCTTCAGTTGAAAATATATGCTTTGTGTCACAAGTCTGGATCTAATCTGTCCTAAGCCTTTTTGGCTGTCACCAAGCCACTTTTTTTTGTGAAGAGAGGTTGGATATAAAACAAGTAACACATTCCAACATGAAAAACAGTTACCAAAGAGGCTGCTTTTTCTTCCATTTGCAGTGTTGAGAATTCATGCTTTATGTCAGAGAGCTCTTTTTAATCTGAGCACAGCCAGACACAGAGAGAAGGAACTGCATCTCTTTTGCAGTTCCCAGGGCCCAGCTTGCTCTTTCCACCTACCTGTGAGCTAAAAATCCAAAGGCAGCAGACGTGGAATACATTTTACATACATCTGTCTGTCTCTGAGCTAGGTTTTCCCTCTAAGCTATTTTGTCAATATAAGATTTAGAATGCAGAGAAAAGTAATACTGCATAGTTTTCACTCACTTTCTTCAAATGGAATGAACCAACCTCTGCAGAGACCTGAGATGGAAGAGTCACAGTAGATGGCAAGGTTAGAACGCTGCCAAGGTCACTCTCATCATACTCTGCCATTTACTGAATCAGGAGTTTCCACTGTCAACAGTAAAAACCATGCCACTGCAGAATGCAGAATAGTGGGGGAACATTAGAAGAGCAATACTTTCCAACGTAAACTACAACTGCTCTGACCTTGAAGTTGGATCTGACCTCAGTGTGAGCCTTCCTCAGAGCAGCAGGTCGGCTGAGGTAGCTTCCAGAGGATTGCTCTGATTCGAATCCTTCTATGCTTCTACAGTATCTCTATTCATGTTTATAAATTGTAAGGATTACAGGACTGGAATACAATTTCAGTTTCCCATATGAACACAACTTATGTCAGACTATACTGCCAAGTGTATAGAAAGCCATTTCAACAGGAACAGAACAATTGCAGTAGTAAATTGTTTATTGAAGCTACTACTGAAACAGGTAGCTGTCTGAGGGCGTACGATACCAGCCCTCTCATGCTGCTACAGAGGAATAATTGAAATGGAGCTGAAACCCACGGAAATAAACCCAAGAAACACAGGTCCATAAAAAGAGACACATCTCAAAGAGAGGTAAAACATTGCATTTAAATGCACGTACTGCTCCTCACTAGAAAATGCTTCACTGTAAACAAGGGATATTGCTTGCTTTGTGAAAAATGAAAATGCCTTTTCTTCTGCTGAGTAAAAGGGATCAGTCAAGCAGGACCTTAATTGTTGTTGTGCTCAAGTATAAAAAATGTTGATAAAATATATGTGGAAACTTGCTCGGGTGACTTCTGAGAAAGCAGTTGCCTGATGAACGCCACGTTCACTACATTAAGTACTTCTCATAAAAGGAATGAATCCTGTAAAGCTTAGAAAGTCAGAATAGTGGTGTGATGCAATTCAGGAACAAACAGAAAACAGACCCAATCTCTCATGAGTTACAGCGGCTGATACAGAAAAAACAGCAAGATATTTTCTCTTCCTTCATCTGTCTGCAATTAATAAGCGGGGAGGTGAGGGGGGTGGGGGTAGGATTGCTGTGGTATTGCATTTGCTCATCAAGAAGTCTCATGCTCTTGGGACTTCTAAGCCAATCAATGGAGTAAACTTCTGTCTCTCTACACAGTTTAGGTGCTGGTGACTCTCTTCTCCTCGCTGCCTTACTTAAGTATCTAGAGTTGGCTGGGATGAGTCTGGTAAAAAGGAGGTGTCTGAACACAAGGAGACTGACTCGCTTGTAAGATCACAGACCCATCACTACAGCTGGTTAGGGTGAGGTTTTGATTAGACTGGAATTCTTCTATCACATTAGCAGTTCAGTCCTATCATTTGAATGCTGGCATCTTACAGTCCATGCCTCATATTTACAGCAGGGGTACGTATTGTTACACTGGGTATTTCAATGTGCAAACACTAACACTGTCTAGATCCTGGCATATCAATGTGTCCTGAGTCTAAAACGAAGGTCTAGGCTGGTCCTGGGTTGGTGCCCATAACACTCTATTCAAGGGTAAAAGAACTATGCTTTCACTTTAGTGAGTCCTTTAGAAATGGACCATGAACACTCAAAGATTAATAATTTATGTTAAAAGCCAAGATACTGCAGTCATCCTGAGAAAACAGTAAATTAGTGACATTATTAAACATTTCAGCAAAAAAATGATGCTAAAGGTATTTCCAGTAGAGTGGGTGAGGTCTTAAATTTCCTTGGTTACATAGAATTACTGAGAGCATCAAAGAATCATTAGGGATCAGAAGGGACCTCAAAAGATCATCCAGTCCAATCCCCCTGCCACAGCGGGATCACCCAGACCAAGTCACACAGGAACACAGCCAGTCAGTTCTTGAACATCTCCAGAGTTGATCATAGAATCATAGAATGGTTTGGGTTGGAAGGGACCTTAAAGTCCATCTAATTCCAGCCCCCTCGTAATTGATACGATTACACCTCAGTTTTATCATAAAGCTTTGGTGTCTCTATGATTTATTTTTCTTTAATATGTTCTTACATACTTAGTGTTTCATTAAATCATTGAGATTGCTCAATCAAGTAACGGAGAGCAGGGTTAATGGCCTCATACAGAGAAATGAGTTTATTTCTGTTAGTAACACAATGACGAACAAATTGCTAAGGAAACAAAATTAATTGCTTAATATTTTCTCCCACAACCTTTCCAATTTTCATTGATCATTTTGCTGTCTTTCTGTCACATTATTCGTGCACTTCATGGACTCTTCTGTCGCTGTTAGAGATGGGAACAACTTTCTTCTGTCTATAATCCTAGCATCTGGTGAAGAATGTTTGGCCCTGATATGTTTCCTTCACACAGCCTGGAAATGCTCTATGAGAGGGGAAGGGATGGACTGTCTGAGGCTGTGGAAACTGCAGTGAGGACTCCTTTGCTCTGGGTGGAGCCATTCTGACAGCAGCTCTACAACGTGAAAAGTCAACAAGAGCTGCAGTAGCGTTATCTTAAACGGCATCACACCAAGGCAGTGATGTAGAATCGTGTCTCTGTACCTTGTCTGGAAGCTAAGTCAGTAGAGGAGGGTCAGGAAGACAAGTCATGCTTGCATTACGTGGGCCATGATTTCTGGAATGGAAGGCTGAACAAGGCTGCCTGCTTTTGATGCACGTGGTGTATACTGTGCTCTGAGATGACTGTCAGTGTTCTTGGTGAATGGACAAAACAAATTAAGATGCAGTCCAATGAATTCATTATCTGCTTTTCATGCCACAGCCATATCCTGTCACTTGCCAGGACACTGGCTTCAAGCAGTGCTTGGTTTCCCATGCTGTAGGCTGAACTGGCATCACATGGCTTTAGTTCTTGGACGGCCTCAGTAGTGAGTTTGATTTTGTTGTTATCTTGCCAATATGAGTAAATAATGAGGAAAAAAAAGAGATGCCAACTAGCTGAAAGACAACTTCAGCTGCTCTATGAGAAGACAGGGAGCAGAGAATTTACTGTATAGTTAATTTTATTGGACACAGACTTATTCAGTCTTCCACTGCAATTAGTACTCATTCCTTGGGTCATGGGAAACCTATTTTTGTGGCATCGCTGCCAAATGATCTAAAGAACTCGGTGTACTTACTGATAAGTGAGGTTTGATATGGTCAGAACCTGTATTAGCATTTAGGGAATGGGTGCTGCCATGGTGACACTGCACATTCTCACTGCCAAAAGTGGATGCTGTTGCTCTCCTTCAGATCTACGCATTGGTCAGGTACCACATAATCATGTTCCTGCAGTGAGAGAAATTCTGAAAGACAAAGCAATAGTGATGGGGAATTCAGGTAGGAAAAAAATAGCCTTCAATATTTCTTTTCAAAGCAGAAGATACTTTTATGCTGACTGATACCGCATCTTGGCTTGGCTGTTCAGTTGCATCCTGTTTACATTGCCCTTTGTTTTAAATCCTCCATGAGACTATAAGGAATTTTATCTCTATAAATTCAGTGTTAAAATCTATTTCAGCATCTTTTATCCAGTAAAATAATGTTTTCTTATATCTTCTTATAATGTTATCTATAACTTTCTTAAACTGCTCTTATCAGATGGTCTAAAGAAGAGGATCTGAATGGAGGAAAGGCATGTCTGTGAAAGAGCATAGAACATTTCCTGCAGAATCCACTCCATCTCTGGCAGAGAGTAGGAGTAACTGACAAGGATGGGGAAAGCTAAAAAACCCCAAATCATAAACTTGTGCCTTCTTTGCTGGAAAGAAGAAGGTTTTGAGGTGATCGGAATACAACCGCAGTATTTAAGCATCTCAGTTGTATTTAGTACCTCTGAGTGAAGCAAGAAGTAACTACAGTGGATTGTTATGATATTTTTATGTATTAGTGTAGTTTTTAAAAAGAAGAATGTGATCCAAGAAGATCTCCCATTTATGGTAAGTCGACTGCCTGGTTGCTATGTTCTCACTAATCTAAGTTTAAAAGAAAAGAAACAGTGCTGCAAATGATGGTCCAGCAGTGCCGTCACAGCCCATCCCTTGGCTGGGAGCTGGGTGGCTCTGCTAGGGACAGATTGTGCTGCCATTAGGACCAAGGGGCAATGCTGCCAAATCAGGATCCTGCTTGTAAGTAAAAAATTTGCTCTGATATCACCAATGCCTGGCAGCAAAAAAGGAGATAAGGGACTTTCTGGACTTACATTACATTACATAAGGAGATGGTCAGGCACAGAGTCAAGCTTGCTTTCACACCAGGAAGTCAAACACAGAGTAGAAATATTACTGTATTACACCAGATTTTGCTAAGCAGCCCTCTAAATAACATTTGCAAGGAAGCTGAGAAAAACTCATTAACTGTCTCTGGCTAGATTATGAACTAGCTCTGGCTAGGTTGTGAACCTCCAAGTTAACAAGGAGCAGTGTCTATTTCAGTGAAGGCTGTTCTCTTTCTTTCAGGCTCCAGCCCTACAGAAGTTGGCACACTTGTTTAACTTCGGTTAAACAAGACTGCTCAGCTAGTTCTAAGAGACCACAATTAAAAATAGCTGTAAAGAGCTGGGCCAGTGACAGTGAATTCCAAGTTTATTCAGGAACGCTGCATTTCAGAGGAGTCACAAGTCAATTATGGTATCTCTGACCCCATAAACATTTGGTTGATGACACCAAGCAGGGCAATTCTGTGAGGAAAGGCTGTCAGCATCCTAATCCAGGACAGCATCCTAATCATAGAATCATTAGGGATCGGAAGGGACCTCAGAAGATCATCTAGTCCAATGCCCCTGCCACAGCAGGATCACTCAGACCAAGTCACACAGGAACAGATCCAGGGGGGTCTTCAATGTCTCCAGAGAAGGGGACTCCACAACCCCCCGTGGGCAGCTTGTTCCAATGCTCTGGTAACCACCATACTGGGAAGATCGGATGGTTAAACCACACAACTGGAAAACAGGAAGTACTCATGATTTTTCATGGTCTCAGTACAAGGCAGCATCTGCACCCTGACTACCCCAACAATTCTCCACCAAATTGGTTTTGAAGATCATGTCCTTAGGGATCAATTCATCTCCCTCACCCTGTCCTTTTGGGATCAGTTCCTTCCCGTATCTCGGATTCTGCACTGCTCTGTGCCTAGCAGGAGTTGTGTTACAGTTGTGTTACTTAGGCACCAGAAGAGACTGGGTCCTGTACCTGAATCTCAATAAGAAACCAGTGCAGTTCGGTGTCTAAATCACTATTAAAAATGAGTGTCCATTGACTCACTTCCAACCTTTTGAAATATTTACATTTCTTTCCAGAATTATACATCAGGACTTTATTGTTAACACATTTATTATCTTGTTTTGCAGATCCTGGCCAAAGAAAAACAACTTTAAGAGTCAAGAACCTGTCAAGCAGCAGCTTTATTGACCATGCCTTCAAAAGTAGTGAGAGCATTAAACATAATATTTTACTGGGAAAGGCTGGAAATGCAAAGTATTTTTGGCCTGATAGAGTAAATCATTTTCTCTTTGGTATGGCAAATAGAGGGACCGCTATCAAAATAGATCATCCCTCAGGCAAGTATATTCTGCTTTTGAAAAAAACCTGTCCTTGCTCTTCAGGATGCATTAGAGTGTGTCTGCAAGGCAAACACAGATGAATCAGATTAATAGTATTGTAGCATGTCAGCTTGAGATCGTGTAAGGATCAGAGCTTGCCAATAGCCGGCCACAGTCGGAGTGAGAACATAAGGCTCACATTACCCCCATCCTCCCCGGAGCAGATACAAATCTCTGATGTGTCAAGTGTGTGCTCAGCGCCGGTTAATCATGGGGAGAGCAGTTGCACCGTCAGTCTCATGACTGACATCAGGACTGCACCAGCCAGGAAAAAGTCTTCCTCTGCTCAGAATAGCTCTTCATGCACTTCATTTTAAAATCATTTCTGGAACCATCATCCATGTTAAATATTTTCATGGCTTCCTGAAAACCTCATTTTTTTATCCACAGGCTGATACTGATTTCAGTCAAGCTTTTCCTGCAAGGTTATGCCGACGTCTATTGATTAAAGAGCTGCATGGGAACATCTGTTTTCAAACCCCTCGGCATTTGTCTGCAGCGTTTATTCTGATATTTAATATATTGGAAGAACAAAACAAGCAACAGAGCACGAGTTTGGGTGATGCCACATCTGAATCCTGATTGTATTCAACCCTCTGCACCGTGTGGCAAACGTGCTCAGGCGTATTGATAAATATCCAGATAGCAGGGGGAGACCTGGATAAACCACCGGTGAAACGTTTAGTGCTCCTGCTGGTAAGTTTTACCTATTAACTGGCAGGAAGATGGGCTCTTAAGTATGCAGATACTTGTAGAACTACTTTAATATGTCACTGAATCACAGAAATGTAGGGGTTCAAAGGAAGCTCTGGAGATAATCTAGTCCCACCTCTCTGCTAGAGCAGAATCCTCTAGAGCACATCACACAGGAACATGACCAGGTGGATTTTGAATGTCTCAAGAGAGGAAGACTCTATGACATCTATGGGCAGCCTGTGCCAGTACTCTGCCATCATAAAAGTAAAGAAGTTTTTCCTTATGTTTAGATGGAACCTTCTGTTCCAGTGTGTGGTCATTGCCCCCGTCCCATTCTCTTGACATTCATCCTTTGGATATTTCTAAGCACTTATGAGATCCCTCCTTGGTCTCCTCCTCTCTGGTCTAACCAGCTCCACCTCTCTCAACCTCTCTTCATATGGATGATGCTCAAGGCCCTTGATCACCTTAGTGGTGGGCTCTGCCCAGCAATTCCTTGTCCTTGAACTGGGGAGCCCAGAACTGGATGCAGTACTCCAGATACGGCCTCACCAGAGCAGTGCGTAAATCACCCTTTAAACTGATTTAGACTTTTTATTAAAAAATCATTTTTATAATGAAAGACAAGTAATGTCTTCTTATTTTTATGTATTTCATAGTTTGTAATGTAAAAAAATCTGAAGGCATGTGGAGTTTTATTCTGTACACTAAAATCTTTTAAAAATAGAAACAAATTGCTGTGGAGATATTTCAGTAATCATCTCAGCATTCACAGCTCTGGTCCCAGACACACAAAAGCATCAACATCTCATTTAATCATAAAAAAACCCATCTCTTATCATTAAAGAAATGAAAGTAGAACAGAGAACAAGAAAGTTACAGATTTAATATTCTACAACTATTTAAGTTTGTAATGGGTGAATCCAAGTGATTCAATATTTCACACCAGCTAAAGCTACACACAGCAATCAGTTGCTAGACTTGATTGTAAGTGAACTCAAATTGTGGTGTGTTTCAAGGAAAAATAACTACTTATTTATTAATTCTTCTTTCAAATGACTCATTTGAATACTAAGAGTGACTTCTTCCCGNTGCACTCAGTTATGGCTGTGAATGTAAATCCCTCATACTTTATAGAGCAGCACTGAAACACAAGTTATTGAACATGTTGTGGTATGTTCTGGAGCCCCCAGCACAGGAAGGA
>VZRI01006298.1:263914-281440 GCA_013397515.1 Upupa epops
GGATCCTGCTCTGGCAGGGGGATTGGGCTGGATGATCTTTTGGGGTCCCTTTCAACCCCTAACATTCTGTGACTCTAATCTCTTTCCTAGTAGTTCAGAAAATAAAGGATTTCTGTGTCAAATCTATCTTCACATCTTACCAAAACCTGAAACCAAAGCTGATGTCAAGAGCTGGGTTTGATAGCAGTGTTTTCTGCCTACCTTGCTGAGGCAGCAGGGTTGCCAACTTTGTCCTTGAGTGGGAAGGTTTCAGGAAGAAAACATGCACTCAGTTATGGCTGTGAATGTAAATTCCTCATNAGGGGAGCTGTGGCTGCCCCCTCCCTGGAAGTGTTCAAGGCCAGATTGGCTGGGGCTTTGAGCACTCTGGTCTAGTGGGGGTGTCCCTGCTCATGGCAGGGGGGTTGGAACTAGATGATCTTGAAGGTCCCTTCCAACCTGAATCACTCTGTGAATCTGTAAAAATGAGAGGGAAGAAACAGGGGCACCAGCATCCCAGTTACCCAATTTTCCTGGAAGTCTTCCAGAACAAGTTCCCATGCCGATTTTCCCCATGAGTTTCTGGAGCTTAAATCCTCCTCAAGAACATCCCACAGGGTGTTAATAATTGCAATTTCCTTCTTCATACTGGAAACCTAGTAGAGACAGGACAGAGAAATCAAGACCTAACAGTTAATATTGCTCACTTTGATGACTGACTTGGTTGATTGCAGAGCAGAAGATGCCTGTTCTGATCTGCATCATTTCCCTGTGGTCTACCAGAGGTTTCTATCTGCTGGAAAGCAGCCAGTCTGGTGAGTCTCTGGGCTTAACGTTAGAGAAGTGGAGCAGGGCAGTACCTTGATTTTCATGGAGTAATGTAACTTTCATCAGCACAGAAAGCTTGACCACTCCTGTCCGGAGATAGCACTCTGAACCATCACGATTAAGAGGCCAGTGGAGAAACTGTTTGGTGGTGGCTTCAAAGTCCTGACTTGTCAGCTTTAAAACTTTAAAGCCGCAGGCTGGTGATTTACAGTGAGTATAATGTTAACATAAAAATGTTTCCAAGGACATTCTTGGTTTGAAGAAAACAAAACTGAGACCTTCAGCCAGCGAAGTTCTTCCCTTGCTGACCTGAGCGTGACATTAGGATTGATAACAATCTTTAACAAACAATACTGCGAGTTCAGTTCTTGAGTATGATCCCCATCAGAACAGATGAAAGACCAGACAGAAGCTCAGATTCTATTTTATTTGTAGACTTTAACCCTAAACCAAAAAACAATTATAAAGTCATTTTAAAGGCAAATGCTGCTGCAGATAGAGCTGTAGTTGCTGCAGAGTTGTATTTGACAAAAGCCATGCCATCTGCCAAGTGTTACAACATTAGATGCTGTTGAATATTTATAGGGAAGGAACAAGGAGGCTCTTATGAGTAGCACAGTATTTCTGTAATAATTATTAGAATGAAACATAATTACTGGTTGTTAAATGATCCCTCCTAATTCTTTACATTCATACTGAGGTGAACAGCAGTGTAAATGATAATCCAAAAGAGGAATGCAAAACCTGTCCCCTAGGAGTATCAGTTTACTTGTTGGATTGTACCCAAAGCTCTCAAAATTCTTTGAAATTCTTTCTACTGATTTCAGTCAGGTCAGGCCCCTAATAAACCTCTCTGATGTGGTGGAAGCTTGCCCTGCCCATGGCATGGGGGTTGGTAGCTGATGATCCTTAAGGTCCTTTCCATCCCGAGCCATTCTATGATTCTGCATGTCCCTTCTGACCCCTAATGATTCTATGACTCCATGCTGTTGAACACAGTAGTGCTCAAGGATTAACAATGTGGTAGTTGTAATATTTGCTTTGAAGAGATGGTTCCACATTTTCTCCATCTTTTTGTAGTCCTAGGGGGTTTTTTTTGTAAATGCCATTTGTATCCTGCCTTTCTTTATTCATTGCTTTCTCACAGTTTCAGAAAATTGATGCTGGTATCTTTTAATGAAGACTTTTATCAGCAGAGTACCATGCCAACACCCCCACCCCAACACAGAATCAGAGAAAGCTACAAATCTATTTTAAATGAAGATCTATTGAAATATCTACAGCTAAAGTCAGAGGTGAAGAATCCTATACAAATATTATAACAATTCTTTGAGGCAGCAGACCCCCCTAGGTGCTTTTTTGAGAGACCAAGATTTACACTGGCTTAGCCTAATCAATTACACTATTGAAACAAACCTTTTAGTTTACTCTCTTTTCCAGTCTGCTTCTGTTGCTGGGTACACTGCCTGTTTCTCTAGTGAAATTTAGTCACATAGTACAAATATTAGTAAGCAGAATGTGAAATATAATGAAAATATGATTTAGTTATGCTTGGCTCCGGTAGGCTAAAGAATATCAAACACTATCAACAGAGGTTTTCCTTTTATGGTGGAATAAGATATGATCGTAAGAGAAGGCATGGCAGAAAGAGCTTGAAGCTATGCTACATTTGCTACAGCAGTTTAATTATAGCCTTGAATATAAAATGGTTTTTATTAAGTTATGCTTATTTTAATAACTCGTTTAGCCTTTAAATTTGGTGACACACAGATGTTTTACAAGCATATTCGTTACTAAAGCATGTTTAGTGCTGAAGCACACTAGATTTACTGCCAAATAATGCTGCCTAGCTGTTTTAAATGTCAATAAGTAAGAGAGATGTTTTTACTGAAGTTTGTCACCACTCTTAGGGCTGCTGGAAATTTCATAAGGTGGCTAGAGGTCTCCAAGAGGCCTCAGCTCAGAAGCAAAAGCTCATACTCGTTTCTTTCATCCAGCTTGACTTGCTCTGGATGCAGGAGCTCACGTCAAGAGCGTTTTGGTGCCAAGGCTTCTCCTTGGGAAGTTAGGTCCTCGTTACGTGATGCAGCAGTGTTAAGCCATCATCATCCTCAGCTGCCCTAACTGATTCTGCGCTGAAAACTGCCATGGAGATACCAGGTACGTCTCAAGACTCAGTCTGCTCACAGCTCATCACAGCTAAGTTACATCAAGCCACAAAAGGCAGCTTCAGAAGGTGTGCCAGCAGAGTACAAGAGTTGTGTTGAAAATCTTCTCTTGAATATATTGAATATGTTCTGTAGAATATGTTCTGCTGCCCATGCTGTGGTGTCAGTTATATGGCAGATCAGGGCATGTAGCAGCAGCCTGCCACTGCCTTTAGTGCCATTGCTGGGCTCCTCTACTTAACCCCCTGTTAAAAACCTGTATGATACATCTCACTTTGCTAGTGTGGTTTTGTTGTAAAGTTGATATTTTCCCTCTTCTGATGATCACAGACACACAGCTGCAGGTCAGGAAGTACTTGAGCCACAAAGTACAGGAGGAATATTTTAGGATGATTAAATCTCTGAGTATGTCACTATCTGTTTTGTCTGTTCAGAAATCCTTTCCAAGGTGCCTGGTTTTGTTCCCCATAAAGGAGGCAGAGTTGTTGGAGGTGTAATCAGTGGGTAGTCTGGCCTTGTCACATAGGCTTCTCCTCTCTTTGAGCAAAGACATGGTGACAGCAGAGAGAACAAGTGATGAGTGGGGAGTAGGACTCATGACAAATAATGAAGCTATGAATCCATATCAGATGCTTCTAGAAAAGTGGGCAAAGTGTAGTTATAATGACAGCATCACTGATGGAAAATAAAAGTCATCATGATTAAAGATGGGTGGAACTAAAGAAGCCAATAATTGTGCAATTAATAGCTGATACTCTGATCTGAATGTAAGCGCTGTTCTAGAATTAAACTGACTATGGATTTATAAACCGAGTCTTCAGTAATTAGTTCAGCTCTTTCAAATGAAATCAGAATTCATCATATTTGCTGGTCATAGCATCTGTTATGAAGCATCTTAACAAAAGCAAAGTCATCGAGTATTTTTAACCTTACATGGTGTTTATTTATCTCTTTGCTCTAGTCTGGCATCCAAACATCGTTAGATTTCACAAGCAGTAGCTGCTTTTATTTTTATAGCAACTACAAAATAGCAACTGCAACTACATTTCCTAATTAAAACATCTTCCTCCACCCCTTCCTTGCCTGACACCTAGGACAACCATTTTGCAATGAGCTTTACCAATCTGGGGTGCTGGAAAGGCACAAAGAGGTTGGTTTCTAAACCTCTCCCTCTTTAACCCCTTGTCTTGAGTGGAGGAGTGCCTCATGCCAAAAGCTAAAGTCTGCACATTCTTTCCACTTCCATGCACCAGTAATGGCAGCTCATTCACAGAAGGAATCAACCATCCCTTCATAATTCTTCTTCTTCTTCTGTCTCTTACTGGACATTTCCAAATGCTTTTGGTCAGGTTGCTCTATCTTCTGCACCGGGAAGAGCAGATGTTCACCTTTAGCTCCCTGCATTTGCTGCATCATGACACTTGCTGACATCCCAGAATGGGTGATATCATCTGGGTCTTGACCTCCTGCAGTCTTATAGTATCCAACCCTAGGAACAGAAACTGAACACTCTTAACTTATTGAGAAGATCAGCAAGAAAAGCATTAAACAACAAAATAGCCACAGGACAAAAGGAAATGGGGTCAGGTTGTGCCAGGGGAAGTTCAGATTGGATCTTAGGAAAAACTTCTTCCCAGAAAGAGTGGGGAGGCCTTGGAACAGGCTGCCCAGGGAGGGAGTGGAGGCACCGTCCCTGGAAGGGTTCAACAAATAGGCAGCCAATGTGTTTCAGGAGATGGGGTAATGATTGGGGGATGTAGGGAGGATGGTTGGACTTGATGATTTCAAAGGGCTTTTCCAACCTTGATGATTCTATGAAACGTCTGGGAAGGGATGTAAGGATTTAAGAAGTCTTCAGACAAACCATTAATCCCCACTCAGATTTCCTGGTTTTCTGTTTGGTTACAGTAGAGGTGAAAAAACCAGTCTGAAAATAGGATGCAGTGTAACTGTGCTGAAATAGTCGTATTCATTTCGCCTGTATCCTACAAGACACTGGAACGAAATGAGGTCCTTGTTGGCCCTCCAGGCTTGCTCTGCTCTGAAACTAAAATTGGTCACAAATGCATTTGATTCCATGATTCTTCCTTGTAGGAAACAGAAAGATCAGGTTCCAATGCTGTTGTCATTGGAATGAATAGGAAAATCATGCAATTGCGTGGATGGTGTCGTGGAAAGCACAGCCCACTTAAGTGGAACTAATTCCCAAATCTCAAACCAAACCCGAATTAGTGCATTTAATGTTTATCAAATTCAATTGTACGGATAACTTTGCCAGATAAACATTGTAGAAAGCTATTGGATGTGATAACATAACATAAATCAGTCAAATTCAATTTGGAGAAGGAAAACCAGAAGGATGTGTGATGTCTGTACTGGGTTTAGGTATCTCATGCACAGGGAGCTTTTTCTGATTTCAATCGTCAGGAGACTGAAATCTGATTCTAAACATATTAAAGTAGCCAGACTCCAAAATGCACTATCTTTGCCCCACTGTGTATAGAGAGAAAACATTGGGATGTGAGCTTTAGCCTTTTAAATGTTCAGTTGGATAGTGAGACCTGGACAGGCTAGAGAGCTGGGCAGAGAGAAATTGAATGAGGTACAGCAAGGGTCAGTGTAGAGTCTGGCATCTGGGCAAGAACAACCCCAGGGACCAGGAGAGGGTGGGGACTGACCTGTTGGACAACAGTNGGAAAAAGCAGAATGAGCTGGGTTTCTTGAGCTTGGAGAAGAGGAGGCTGAGGGGGTACCTTATTCATGTCTATAAGTATGTGAGGGGTGGGTGTCAGGAGGTTGGAGCCAGGCTCTTCTCAAGGTCATCTAGTGATAGGACAAGGGGCAATGGGTGCCAGCTGGAACAGAGGAGGTTCCATATCAATATCAGCAGGAACTTCTTCCCAGGGAAGGTAACAAAGCATTGCAACAGGCTGCCCAGAGGGGTTGTGGAGTCTCCTTCTCTGAAGACATTCCAGACCCACCTGGATGTGTTCCTGTGCAACTTGGTCTGGGTGATCCTGCTGTGGCAGGAGGATTGGCCTACATGATCTTTCGAGGTCCCTTCCTATCCCTAATGATTCTATGATTTTTGATGATTTGCTGCATTGATAGAAAACAAAAAAGGTAACATTAAAATAATTTCCTGTTGTTCTTCAAAGACTTCCCAGTGATGTTGGGAATGTAGTCCCGTTGCACTGCTCCATCACCCAGTTCACAGCCCTTTCTAGGGGGCCAGGTGTCTCCAATTTGGAAGAAATTATTAAAATCTGTTCAGTTGGTTCTGCATCAAAGACCTCTGTAATTGCTTGGTTCTAGGGCTCTCTGCCATCTGAGGATGAAATGGTATCCATCTGTTGAGAATTCCTGCACTGAGGAAGGTTTTCATGGTCTGTAGAACAACAGGGAAAAAAGTAATCTACAACCCCCCAAAAACCTTAGCAGTATCTTATTTCTTTTGAGCGAAGTGGTGGAGCAAGCATCTCTGATTAGGTCTTAAGGCTCTGCACTGGCTGATTGTTGAGCAGAAAGAGTACTTTACTGACTATATAATATTACTACTTTATGCTAATAATGACTCACAGGAAAACCATTTGTTATTGTTCATTCATCAGTCTAATGCTTACAAGGTGCTGGGAGCTCCACAAACTAAACTGAGTAGAATCCCTAGTGGAGGCAACATAGGATTGGAAGAATGATCTTCTCTATAATGTAGTTTCTGCATTAAAAAAAATGCTGACATTCTGCTATCTGAGGTCGCTGTTGTTTAGGAGGAGGTTTAGCTTGTGCCATCTCATCATCTCAAAGGTCTTTTCCAACCAGAATGGTTCTGTGATTCTATAATCTCAAAGTGAGGTGTCTAATCCAAACATAGCCCTCTGGGTTTCTAACGTAGTCGATACTAAGGCACAGAGACAGCCACTAAGAACTTAACTTTAAGCTTCATGTTTAAGCTGGAAGAGGTGATGAAAATGTAGAAGGGTGTCTCTGTCTATCCATTTGCTGCAGAAATTCAGCTTTGATGGCCTTGATGTGTTTTTGACTTCTACAACAGATGAACCCACACGCAGCTCCCTAGTAGAATGGCATTTTCAGACACTGACTTCCCTTATATTTAATAATTGTGGGGATGTATGAAGGAAAGCTCACGTGAGTAAGGAATGTTATGGTTTGAGTACATACAGGAGCATTCAGTTTAGACTTTATAGATTGTGGAATAATGTCCATTTGGGGTTTTGAATTTATTGGTTTTATTTTTTAAACTGGTGCCTGTGAAGTGGAACAGGAGGAGTCACTATCACTGATGCTTAAAATGTTTCTTGTCTTGAATGATAACCACACAAGATAACTTTTCCTTTCGAAGACTTCAAAGACCACAAGAACAATTTGAGTGGATGACTTTACACATGGATGAGTGAGGAACACAGACAGCTGAATGGTCGGTGAGTTAACCAAATCCTTGAAAAGGTTGTGGAGTCTCCTTCTCTGGAGACGTTCCAGACCCATCTGGATGTGTTCCTGTGCCACTTGGTCTGGGTGATCCTGCTGTGGCGGGGGGATTGGACTAGATGATTTTTCAAGGTCCCTTCTGATCCTTAATGATTCTATGATTAAGAGATGGTCCTTCATAAAGAAAATTTCAGCACTCTTTCCCCTTCACTTTTACTCACCCCATTTCCCTACAGTTCCAAATGCTATTAACTGATGAAATTGAGGGTATTTGATTTGTGTCTTTTGTTCTTTTTTTATAACATAGATACTATGATATCTGAGCAAGAGTTGGAGTTGGCTGTTCCTTTGCAGATTCAGTTTTTTCATTCATCACTGAAACCTCTTCAGCTTTTCTGCAGGGCTTCTTTTTGCTCAGTACAAAGCTCTTATCTCCTCACATCTGGAAAAGCCAGCACTTGTCATTATGCCTCGTGGGTCAGGCTCTTAATAGGTAATTTTATTCCCAGTTCTCCAGCTCCAGAACTTGTGGAAGAGACTAGAATGTTGATCCTTGAGAAAGTGACTGCTGACTGATAATGTTTACAGTCCTTCAGAGGGCTAAATGTTGGAATGAAAACCAGAAGACTGTGGTAGAGTGACATGAAAGTTCCAGCTTTTACTGCTCATCTTTATAAAGCCTGTGGGCTCTACATGAAAAGGATCGGGAAGAAAATGTAAAGTTTTACTTACTTAGTGGACACATCAAGTATTTTCACCCCTTTTCCCCCAGTTCCATCTTATGGAGCCTTATGAACAAGTAGCCTGGAGGAATGTAATGAATGTAATGACTGCCTGCCATGCACTTCTAAAGCAGGAGTTAATCTCTTGTCCTCTGCTTGTACAGGGAACATCACAATAAGGTCTTGATTGTGATTTTGCCTCTCTATCTACTAATGAATTCTTTCACAGTTGGTGTTAAACCACGTGCAGTTTAGATATGTAGGAAAGTAGGGGCTTCAGTTATCATTTTATCTATGCCTGGGTCTTTTCTGATCCCATAGGAAGGCACAATTGACCATAAATTAATGTGGATCTTAATCCACATAGTTAGTAGAAGTCAGCTATAACCTGACATTTTTACACCACCTTCCAGTTGAATAGTTGTGCCAACTTTATTCTCCCTCATGAAGGTAAGCTACAAAAAGGAGCCTTCTACCATGTCACTTTCTGAGCCATCATTAACTTCAGCCAGAACAAGGTTAAGCACCAAGCTGTTCTGAGTCTTCCCTTTCTATGGCAAGCAACAGGGGACTCAAATGAGAGAGCACCAGAGAGCTAGGAAGCACCCACAGAGAGCTAAAGGGACAGAGTGCAGCCTTTGGTCGCCAGTGAGATGATAATCTTCTCATAGAGGCGGAACGACATGCTGGACTCTCATGCAGAACAATATTCATCTATCACTAGAGGGACAGACAGATGGCCATGAGCATATGTTTTCCATCCATGTGTTTTATCACATTTGGAAAGCGTATTATACTGGGGTCTGGGGAACTCCTTTGTTCTGAAGCTCCTCTTCTCAACAGAGATCTTACCTGCAAGTCTGCAGTTCCATCCAGAGCCTCTGAAGAAACAGTATTTCCTATCCTGCTGCCACTTCAGGACTCACAGCCCCTGACAGCCTGTGGTTTGATGCCCGATCAAATCAGACCGCTCTCCGACAGCCCACTGAGTTGTGGTTAGCCCCAGGGCTGGACACTTACCGATACAGTGTGCAGTCGTTCCACCTCGGGCAAAGTGTCCCCTCGGGACTGTAAACTAAGTAATGCACTTCTTTATTAATTCATTAATGTCATTTACTGGCTCTCAGATCAGGGTGGTAACAGAATTACTGTGACCATGAACGCTGTTTTATGGCAAAAAATAAAGCTGGAGCTAAATTGAGTGTGACAGTGACCATAGAGAAGAAAAACATTGCTAATGGAGCTCTCGCACTGCTCGGGTTCCACATACAACACTGGGATTGTAAAAAAAGGCTCAGTTAGATTTTATGCATAGCAACAACATCAAAACTGACAGAAACAAGGAGTTTGAGGCAGAAACATACCAGAAATATGCTTGTGTGAAAAGACTTTTGTCTAATGAACTGAAGACGGGAGGTCTGACTCAATACATGCAGTGCTGAGGTTAGTAGCAGCAGTGTGACTTAGCCAAGTGTGTTTGTCTAAGCTCCGTTCTGTTCTGGGGAGGGAGCTGCCTTGTTTCTTTGCTGTTGTTCAACTAAGGAGAATTAACACCAAAAGATACTGCTTTATGGAATGGTATTGTCACAGCAAACAAAGCACTGAATGGCTGGCACTACATCATCCTGCTCAGCCCTGCCACCTCCAGAGCGTGGCAAAAGGGCCATGGACCCAGACGTGCGAGGAGCTGTTACTAGCAGGTGGTAGAGTGCAGAAACCCAGTGTGACTTGCGAGAAGGAATCTCTGCATCAATACAGCTGGCAACGAACCAAGAAGCTGTTGGAGGTGTTTGCAGTTAATTAGCAGAAGTCACATTAACATCCTGATTGGAATGAAGCCTGTTGCATTGCATAGATCTATGTTAGAGAAATTTAAAGCAGCAGTTGTTGCATGCAGGTTCATATCAACAACCTGATGTACTGGAAGAGGGACCTGAGAGAAGCAAATCTAGAGATTTGGTGTGATGCGTTATGTGCCATGCAAATACAAGTCAAAAGGCTTTACAGAATATTGTTCTCAAGTTAAAGACTACTGTAAGCAATTGCTGAGGAGATAACCAGATTTAATAAAATCATCAAAAATCATAGAATCATAGAATCCTTAGGGATCAGAAGGGAATTTGAAATATGTAGTCCAATCCCCCTGCCACAGCAGGCTCACCTAGACCAAGTCACACAGGAACACATCCAGGCGGGGCTTGAACATCTCCAGAGAAGGAGACTCCACAACACCCTGGGCAGCCTGTTCCAATGCTCTGTTCCCCTCCCTGGGAAGAAGTTCTTTCTGATATTGATATGGAACCTCCTCTGTTCCAGCTGGCACCCATTGCCCCTTGTCCTATCACCAGATGACCTTGAGAAGAGCCTGGCTCCATCCTCCTGACACCCATCCCTCACCTATTTATAGACATGAATGTGGTCCCCTCTCAGTCTCCTCCAAGCTCAAGAGACCCAGCTCCCTCAGCCTTTCCTTATAAAGGAGGTACTCTACTTCCTTGAAGTGGAATAAGTTCTCCTTTCTTTTCTACAAATATTGAAGTAAGAAAAGAGACATCCAGCAACACTCAAAACGATTGAACTTGTCAAAGTTTGAGCAGGTAGACAAAACCCAGAGAAGTTAGATGTTTATTTTTCCAATGTTAATATAGAGCTGTCAGTATCATCACGAGGAGAAAGATAAATTACGACTTCAGTCATATCCAGCCATCCGTGACCTGTGCTGGCACTGGTAGTGTTCTTTTTGGGAAGACAAACAATCTCAAAGTTTCAAAGTTGGAAGTATTTGCTAAAATCTGCTAGGAAAAATATTTTAGAGACTGAAATCCAAAGGAAAAGTAAACGTAGTAATCATGGTTGTGCATGCAGAAGCCTACGAAGACACTGTAATGCAGAACACTTGTACACTTCTGTAGATTGTTTAACTGACGTGAAAACTTTCCCAAGGGAGATTTCCAACTCTTAAAAAGCATCCACACCCTTGAGAAAAATCCTTCCTCAGAATGTAGTCAGATTCAAAGAGAAATCCTGTACAAATAGTGTGCCGCGCACTGATGTAACTCCCCATGTGTGTCCACGCCTTGGGAGCAAGGGGATGGTTTTTTCCTTGCTTGCATGTGGGCTTGTTTTATCCAAATTGTGCAAAGAGTACACTGCATGGAAGGGAGAATTCTGATAAAATTCCATCGGGAGAGGCATGAAATTAATTGGTATATTTACTTTTTAGGTGGTTGAGTATTTTCCCCCTCCTACAGCAGAACAAGCTGCTGCTGTCTGGGGCTGTGTCTCATCAGTGCCATCATGCCTCCAGTCCCAGGCTGCCTGTCTTCCAGGGAGATCACACAGACAAGTGGCCAGAGATGGTACTTCCTTGGAAGAACAAGAGGTGAGGGCACTCCAGCTTGAATGTTTATAATTAATTTTTATTATATAACTAGATGCTTTTCTCAGTGGTGTCCAATGATAGGACAAGGGGCAATGGGTGCAGGAGGTTCCACATAAATATATGAAACAACTTCTTTACAGTGAGGGTGACAGAACCCTGGAACAGGTTGCCCAAAGAAGTTATGGAGTCTCCTTCTCTGGAGACATTCCAAACCCTCCTGGGCACGCTCCTGTGTGACCTGATCTAGGTGATCCTGCTTTGGCAGGAGGGTTAGACTAGATGATTTTTCAAGGTCCCTTCCAACCTCTAACTTTCTGTGACTCTGTGAATGCCAGGCCTGGCACATTCTTGCAGAGTCATCAGTGTTCGGTTACCATACACGTTTGACTAGAACCAGGGATGACGCAGCAGAAAACCATCTGCCTTACTTGTGTTTCCACTGATATCTTTCCAAAAAGCACTTCAGGAACCAGTGAAGGGATTATTTCTGACCATGTTTCCCCAAGAGCCTGCAATAGTGTTTAATTCTCTTTAGTGTCCTAGTTGATGCTGTCTACTGGTGCCTCAGGCCAGAACCTCCAAGCAAAGGTTAACATTAGATGGGGTCTCAATATTTAAGTTTCAAACTCCACAGAAAGACCAGCTGTTGTACTTCCACAGCTCTGACACAGTAGTATAGTGGATAGGAGACAAGCATAGATGTTTCTTTGCTGTTCAGGACAGAAAACACCACAACATTTGTAATTTTGAGGTAAATTTTATTCTGGGTGTATGATTCTTTATCCTGTTCATGGAGAGAAAGACCTTCAAATTATTTTGAGCAGTCAGTCTGTTCTGTCTAGATGACATCAGTCCCCAAAGTGCACTTGAAATGTAGATACCCTTTAGCAAACGAGTGTTTAAACGTTTGTTGACTCAGATAACTGGGTATTACTTTATTGAAATCTGTTGAAAGCTGTTCTGATTTACAGCAGCTACAAATCTAGAAGGCTGTTACTTTTTCTGTTTATGTAGCTATTACTGTGATATGGAAGTGTCCAGCTGGCCATGAACTTCTAGCAGTCTCTGCTAGGTCAGATATTAGAAATAATGTCTGTTTTACCAGACTCTTGCAGCTCAAACACACTGGAACCAGTAGGCTGAGGTACAAACACCAGCAAATTCATGGGCTGTTTCGGTAGAAATTCATCACTGTGTTTAATTGAGCCACCTCAGACAAATCTCTAGGAGTCTATATGGTCGACAGAACATGACAGACCTCTTCAGCAGGCAAGTTAAAGCAGAGAAGTGAGGAGTTGCATTTAGCTTTGTTACTCGGTGAATTGTTAAAGCTAGGTGCTATAAATATTTCCTCACTAGATTTAAATACCTGTGCTGAATCTTATAGTGAGTTTGAATCTGAAAGGTTACAATTCCAATTTTAACATGGTGCACATGAATAAAACACTGTCTTCTGCTTGTACAAGCAGCACACGCTGTTTCCAGAAGAGAAAAGCAACTCACTCCTCGGACTCTGTGACAATGGGGAATAAATATGAAGAGTAGTGCAAAATCAGTAGCTGTGAGGAAAAGTGGATGTTGTAGCAAGAATCCCAAGAGTTTATCACTGGCAATTCAACAGGGTAATACCTGCAAAGGTAGATTGTGGGTAGAAATAACTGTGATGCAGTACCCACTTTCATGCTGAACAGAATCACTGCTGTTTAGATGCGGGAAAAAGGCACCATATGCCCCACTGATGTGAAAAATAGATGACACAATTGAATGAGAGCCACATGGATGGAATATATTGAATTAATTAGGATGAAGGAGATGTGAGATCTGTCATCTTTTCCTTTTTGTCACTTTTTTATAAAAAGCAAGTGCAGTTTCTGAGAGTGAGGGATTAAATAGAAAGAGTGCGTTACTATTTTTTTAAAAAAGCTGTTAAGTGTTGTCATCTTCAAGCTACAATACCAGGTTTTGGCATAAACAGAAGCACGCATGTGCTTGAGTAGATTTATGCAGAAACAGACATTCATGTGTCATGGGCTAATCTGGACCCTAACACGTAGATACGGAGCATGAAGCAGAGGCTTTTCCCACGAGAGATGTTGGGCTGGGCTCCACAATACAAGGGGCCCTACAAGCACTGGGCTGAATCTGATAGCGATATGGATGCTAAACCCAAAGCATTTACTTTCTAGATCCCTGTTCTCGAGGGTAAACATTGCACTCTTGTATTTAAGTATGATGTCTTGCCGCATAATGACTGGGGATAACCAGGGGTAATAAAAAGTGTCAGAAACAGCCCAGAGGATCTTCTGCTTTTGTGAAGTCAGGACTATCATAAGGATATTCTAGTCAGACACTCAGACTGCCTTTGGTCTAACTTGAAAACTAAGTTATCTGCTCCCACAAGTGCTGTTCTGATGAAACTCCACTGAAACTCTCCAAATGACTGCAAGCTGGGAGCTCACACATCTTCAAGGGGGCTGTGCTCCTGTTACGGTGCTTAAGCCTCAAACCCCTAAAGCCAGCCTGTACAGCAGTAAGAGTGCTGTGCTGAAGAAGGCAGTCTGCCTCCAGGATGGGTTCAGGATGACTTCCTTCTAAACTGTTGTTTCGATGCTGCCCTACTGAGATCCTGGACTGGGTTGCCCAGGGAGGTGGTTGGAGACCTGTCCCTGGAGTTGTTTAGGGCCGGGCTGGATGAGGCTCTGGTCAGCCTGATCTGGGATGGGGTGTCCCTACCCATGGCAATGGGGTTGGAACTGCAAGATCCTGTGGTCCCTTCCAACCCTGACTGATTCTGTGATTCACCCAGTGAGGGTGAAGGAGCAAGGGGGGGAGAGAGGGCACTGCCCTGGGAGTTTGTGGGGTCTCCTTGTCTGGAGACGTTTTAAACCCACCTGGACTTGGTCTGGGTGATCCTATTGTGGCAGGGGATTGGACTGGATGGTCTTTCGAGGTCGCTTCCAACCTATAATATTCTGTTCTGTGATGTTCTATCACTTGGTTTAGGTGATCCTGCTGTGGCAGGGGGGTTGGACTAGATGATCTATAAAAGGTCCCTTCTAATCCCTAGTGATTCTATGATTCTACTACCTATACACATGAAATGTTATATATCTATAATATAGATAATAATATTACCTATATAATATACATAATATATCTATGTCTATATAGCATTCATAAATCAAAATCTAAATCTGTAAGTCTATAAACATAAATCTATAAATAATGTATAAATATATAAATATAAAGGCATAGTTTTATCAGTATCATCACCCCCCCCAGACTTACCATTCTTAATTTATATGACTAGAACTTGACTCTGAGCAGACATTAAAATTAACACGCCAGTCTCTAGAGAATGAGATGCTTAAAACTGCTTCCAAACCTTGCCTGTGCACCCTTCAGTTCACAAGCAATTGCAGAATCTTGCTCTGTTTAGAGTGGGAACTTAGAATCACGTCGTTTTTGCCATAAAACAACACACAGAGATTATTTTCTGCAAGGGAGGTTGCTCTATTACCATTAGATGCTGTCAAAGTGAAGCCAAACCACTAGAAAGCTGAGTGCCCTAATCAGATTAGTCCAGTGTCAAGGTTTCTGTGTAAAACCACATACAAAATCAGAACAGTGTGGTGCTAATGCGATAGTAGTGCTCTTTCATGCAAACTCTACTGCCGGTGCCATGTGAAGGCTTTGCTTTCTGCCATGAAGAGCTGCCAATACAGTCGTGACCTTAAAAATGTGACGGTTTGATGTGTTCCTTGATTCTGTGATCTTAATCCTATGGGGATTATTTTTCATTCACTGGAAGATGGTTTTCTCTATGTGTCTGATTTCTCTCAATATTTATCTTAATTAAGTTTACCTTGAAAATAAACCCCAGCAAGTATTCCAGCCATGTTGTTCTTAATTATGAGAACTCCGTACTTGACTCTATGCCAGCAGGGAAACATTTTACTGTACTATAGATTTTGCCACTGGAGGGGGCTGCCTGGGGGGGGTTGTGAAGGCTCCTTTTCTGGAGACTTATTAAACCAGCCTGGACCTGGTCTGGGTGATCCTGCTGTGGCAAGGGGATTGGACTGGATGATCCTTCCAGGTTGCTTCCAATCCATAATGTTCTGTTCTGTGACTTGGTCTGGGTGTCCTGCTGTGGCAGAGGGATTGGACTGGATGATCTTTCGAGGTTTCTTCTGATCCCTGATGATTCTATGCTTTCACCTTGCATGTGTTAAGTGTCAGGCATACTTTTAATTCTGGTTAGTGGATCAGGCAAGCTGTAAACAGTTGGAGAAGTGAACTTTGCTCAGACTTTCCCTATTTCCACATTAGTCACTATAAAATTCATGCAGCATTCTGGAAGCTGTTTAGAAATGGCATTGTTTGTATTCTAGCAGTATTGACATTGAGAAGACTCCTGCAAATTATATTAAGTACAGGGTTTATAGTTGCTTTGTGAAATGATGGAGATGAGCATCGCTCTCCGTAGCATCCTGCATAATAATGCTCATCTTGCTGGCTCTTATTCTACAAAACAAATAGTCTGTATCATATTATACAGAGCAAGATATATTAGCAAAACATAGTGTTTTAATTGTCTTCTCTTCCCACTACAGAAGCTCCACAATGACCCAGTCTCCAAGTATTTATTCTTCTTGGTCAATTTACTAACTCTCAAGTTATTTGATGGTACAATGCTTAAAGGATGAGATTGAAGACTTCTGCTAAAGCAGTTGTACACAAATAAATCATCATTGCAACTTCATATCAATTGCTCCCAACCTGTCCCTCTGGTGCTGGAGGTCACCCTTCATTTTGCTTTCCACCACATGTTTTCCTCAGTGGACTAGAACAGAAGATTTTGGTCTTTTCAATAAATTGCTCTCTGGGAATGGGAATGGTCCCTTGCTAAGTGGAAGGCTGTTGAATAATTATAACAAGTGGGTAGAAGAGAGAGGAGGATATATCTGGTATCTAGAGTGAAGGGCATATTTGGCATCTGAACTTACATTTTCCTTTCATTGTCAGATTGATGACATTCCTCTGTAATACCCTTCAAATACACTGTCATGGAACCACAACAGGGTGGAAAGTCTTTAAAGAAGTAGTTCAAAGGATTCTTAAGATTTACATTTAACAGTCTGCTATTTTAAGAGCATGATTTACTCTAACTCAAGTGGACTAAATGACATCATTATTCTACTGTGGGAGAAAGAAGTAGGTTTAAGTTGGAAAAAGCTTTGTTCAGCGTTTTATCAGCCATATTTATGAACGTATGAACACTACATCAGGGAAAAACATTCAGCTGAAATGGTGAAGAATGTGTTTTATATTATAAAATTGCATAAACCACTGACACTAGCTGCTTGAGCATTTGGCACAAGTGTTTTCTCTCTGAAATCCTGTTCATGGCAAAAGAACAAAAAAATAACGTACGATATCTTCTTCTTCTCAGATTTCTTTAGTATCGACTGATATGGTTACGGCACATGGCTGCATGTATGTGTGGATGAATGTGTAAACAGCTACAGGGAAAATGAGTTAGTTCAGTATTTTAATCTCCAGCTGATAGTGCTGGGTAACCAGCTGTATCAGTACTGGCTGGGAGAGGATCTACTGGAGAGTGGATTTGGGGGTGCTGCTGGATGAAAGGCATGGACTAGAGCCACCAGTGTGCAATCACAGCCCAGAGGGCAATCATATCCTGGGCTGCATCAGAAGAACCATGGCCAGCGGACCGAGAGGTGATTCAACCCCTCTACTCTGCCCTGGTGAGACTTCACCTGGAGTATTGTGTCCAGTTCTGCAGCCCCGAGCACCAGAAAGGTGCAGACAGATTAGAGAGGAGATCACCAAAATGCTCAGGGGAATGGAGCATCTCTCCTATGAGGACAGACTGAGAGAGTTAGGTCTGTTCAGCCAGGAGAAGAGAAGGCTCTAGGGAAACCTCCCTGAGGGGGGCTACCTGAAGGCAGGGGAAGGTCTATTCCAAAGGGTTTGT
>VZRI01006298.1:285357-299636 GCA_013397515.1 Upupa epops
CTATCCCCAGATGACCTTGAGAAGAGCCCGGCTCCATCCTCCTGACACCCACCCCTCACCTATTTAGAGACATTAATGCTTTGGCCTCCTCTTCTCCAAGCTTAAGAGACCCAGCTCCCTCAGCCTTTCCTCATAAGGGAGGTGCTCTACTTCCTTCATCATCTTCATTGCTCCATGCTGGACATCCTCCAGCAGCTCTGTGTCTTTCTGGAACTGAGGGGCTCAGAGCTGGACACAATGCTGCAGATGCAGCCTCTCCAGTGAAGAGTAGAGGGGGAGAAGAACCTCTAGCTGCTAACCACCCCTCTTCTGATCCCCCCCAGGATGCTGTTGGACCTCTAGGCCACAAGAGCACATTGCTGAGTCAGAGTCATCCTGCTGGCCACTAGGACCTCCAGATCCCTTTCTCCTCCATTGCTCTCCAACAGGTCAGGTGCTTTATCTAAAGACATTTACTCACCTGCTGCCCCATGTGATATCACATGGAATGAAATGATAAACAAACATTTTAGGAAAAGCACTGCTATCTCCTTAAATAAAAGGTCCATACATTTGGTAGTGATTTATCCATATTGAAAAAATACAGTTCCATTGTTCTGAACGAGCATTCACAGTATATTCTGGACTATATTCAAGAACTACTAAAGTGAGGAGGTCTTGGGATGACCTGACTCATTTTCTTGATGCTTTCCTCCTCTTGAGTAACCCGACTATCTCATGTGGTTGCCAATGCAGTCTTCACGCTAATCCACACTGCACTATCGTGTGATTTCCCCCCCTCTCTCATAGAATCTAGCTTTCAGCGCCTGTACCAAAGCCAAACTGCCATGAGGAGAGTCTCAACGTTGGAGAAGGAGGGAGTGAAAATTACCTAAGCCTGAGAATATTTTGGCACAAACCTGGGGTGAAAGATCCTAGTGAGGAGCATATCAAAAACGCAGGTCGTATAGAAGAGACTGGGAGAAGTTCTGCCCTCACGTAACAACAGAACTGTGCTAAAACCAGTAGGGTTCTCTATAAGTGAGAGGGGGCTTTGGCTGAGCATTTATCTAATAGGTGAAATGAAAAAGTCCATAGAGAACTGTGTTTTCCAGCCTAATCTGAGTTACTGCTGGGAGTTACACTGTGTGTGTCCTCCTCTTATATTAAAGAAAATGAGTATGAGAAATATAACCTAATCACTTGCTGCTATTTCATAGAGGTTGGAGAAGGAAGAGGCTTTAAGTTTCTTCAACTGTTTATTCTACTTTATTTTTCTTCTGAACATGATTCTGTCTTCTCAGGAAAACTGCTGTTTTGGATGCAAGTCTTACTGAACCTCTGCCCAGTGCTTAAACCAAATTGAATCCGAGCCTTTTCCAAGAAGACTGGGAGGAGATGTGAAAATTGTTCAGATCTAAGATTAAAAATAATAAAGGAGGTGTCTCTGCACTGCTGCTTTCACTTGGGACCCAAACTCAGGTCAGATGGGCCATCCTTACCACAACCCCGAGGGGACCAGACCAAGGAAAGGGCATTCCTAGGCTGCTAAGGTGCTTTATAAGTGCCCCCGATGCCAAATTCATTGATCTCTTGCTCTGTTGATCCTTTAAGGCTCAGATCTGGAAGGAACCCCTTCCATGGCAGGGAAAGAGGAAGATATTCTGATCAGGCTCCTTTCTGCTCTACAGCAGGTCCATAGAAACTGGACTACTGCATTCTTAAAAGAAGCTAAAGAGGACAAACTCAATAACCAACACACCTCTTTCAAACGCACAAGAAGATGTAGGAGGTATCTGAGGATTCCTCATGTGCCAGGGCACAGATTCAGCTTGGCCAGATCAATGAAGTAGGTTTTAAAGCAGCTCAAATGCCTGTAAGGATGAACAGATTTTGCTCAGTACCAGCCCATGAAATTGTAAGATCAGTGTATTTTTCTGCTTCATGTTTTAGTCTCTTGATATTCCAGCTTAGCCGTATAACACAATTCATTAGGCTTAAGTGCTTCCTTTGTCTGGGTTAAGACCACAATCAAACAGTTTTCAAGTAGCAGAAAATATTTACAGCTACTTAGGATGGACAAATCTCAGGTGGCCAAGACACAGCACTTGTAGCCTACCTTGGCAATGTAATTTTGCTTTTGTGATGCCTCAATACAGGAGGATTGAAGAGAGAGATGCTGTGGCAGGATTTAACCTGTGCAGTGCTGTTTATGTGTGGAGAAGCACCCTTTTATTGAAAAATCCTTTGTTGTCTATACAGTGGAGACATTTCCCACTACCTTCTCAGTCTCTAATGTTGCTGTCTATTATGGTTGAGTTGTGGCAGCAGTGACAACAGGCAGATCTGTCCCCAGATGCCAAAGAGGAGCAACAGGGGCTCTTTCTTGAGGGAAAAAGAATTGGTGAAAGGTGACCAGGGATCTGGGTTTTCTACAGGAGTCCTTGATAAACACACAGGTGTTAGCTGGATGCTTCATAGAATCATAGAATCATTAGGGATCGGAAGGGACCTCAAAAGATTATCCAGTCCAATCCCCCTGCCACAGCAGGATCACCCAGACCAAGCTGTACAGGAACAAATCCAGGAGGGTGTGGAATGCTCACAGAAGGAAAGATGTAATTTCTTATTGGGATCTGCTTGCATAAACACTTTTCCAAGCCCCTCTAATGCAGTACTGTGATTCTTTGCTTTTCCTTCAGTGCTGAGGTGGGTAAAGAAATTCTACTTTCAGCTGAAAGAGACAGAGCTCCTCTGAACTAAGGCTGTGCAATTAGAAATTGTAGAGTCTGAACTGATGAGTCAGTTATTGATCAGGGTGATTTATAAAACACTCTGGTTAATATCTATAACTAATCAACCTAAAACTTGTAAGTGTAGCAGTGCTCTTCCCACTCCCCAGCTGTTATCGTTTTTAATGCCTTCCTATTTCTCAGTTGATTAGTGAATTAGAAGAAATGTACAATGTGTGGTTTGTACAATGTTACCGGTGCAGAATGTCACCATTTTACTCTTCTTGTTCATATGCCTTGGTGTGGCTGAACCACCCTTAAATCTGTTTAGGGTCTCAGTAAAGATCACGCTCATCTACAACCCCAGTTGATAACACAGATTGTTCAATATTTATTTAGGTTTTCCATCGTGGTGTTTAAGGTCTGATTCACAACACTTTCTCTCCAGAGAAAGGAGATTTATGCCTCTAAAGAGAGAGAACACAATCCCTCCTGATCCCTTTCTATTTCTCTGCCTGTTTCTGCAAATGAAATTTGCAGGCAACCAGAGGGATATTTCCTCTCAGTTCTGCACTGGATCTCTTTTTGTTTTCTAGCAGTTTATAGCTGGTAAATAATTAGAACTCTGAATAAATGAACCTCAACCTTGTTAGCTCCTGCCTCATTGATCTCTATATCTAGGGAAGTAATTAGTGCTAGAGAACTAATTACTACTCCATTCAAGAATGAAACCTAACACCCCTAGGTTTTAGTTTTGATTTTGAAGTTAAGATAATATTTATTTTTTAATGTAAAATTTTCTATTTTGACTCTAAATTAAGAAAAGGAGGAACAATATCATAAGATTTTATTTTAAACTTCTTTTTTAAAAGGGCTTATGGTATCAGCGAGTCAGTGGAAACAACTGGATTTGGAAGACTTTACACAAGAGTGGGTTAAACAAATTGAAAACCATCCCTAGTGAGTTATCCCTCAACCTATAAGAGTGAAAGAGACAATATTGCCCAAATACAAAGCAATAACTTAGCACTAGGTATCAGAGTTAAACTAACCTGGAGCTGGATTATCAAACCTACAGTAATGTTTGTTATAGAAATAATGACTTTTTTCCTTCTAGGTAGCTGTTTGCTGTGTGCAAATTAGTTCTCAAGTGAAATGAAGGTTGTACAAGGTCACACAGGTTCTTTGAGGTGAATTCCAATGTTAAGCACTTGCCAAGGCATTGTGCATTCTTGGTAAATTCAGAGCTTCTGAGAAGTTCTGTCTTTCCCATAAATAGCTGGTGACTACGTTTGTTTTCCAGACTTAGATCAGAATTGTTCTTAACACTGTATGTTGGCATATTGTTAAGGTCCATCTTCCTAAAGAAATACCTTGCTATTGCGTTACCTTCCTTGTGTCTGCATATTTTCTTGGTAGATATGTGTGGACTGTTTACTCCTTTCAACTATTGATACCTTTTTTGAAGCTTTTGCTGTCCAAGAGGGACTTGTAATTTTATTCATAATGGGCAAAAAAGAATGAAGAAAGGGCAATGTTTCTCATTTTCTATGTATTAGGGTCTGGATGAAAGCTCCAGTTGTGCTCATGTCTGTAGATCCATACATGTGGTACTGTTCAAATACCACTCATGGTGGAGACTGTTCTAAACTTTATAGAATTTTTAAATGAGTTCTCCTCTATCTCTAGATTGTACGCATTGAAATCTCTATCAGAACCAGACCAAGCTTCCATTCTTTCCCAGACCAAACTCACTTCACAATTCTTTGCCAAGAATGCTTTCTTCCAGAATGAAAATGTGATTGTCCTACGAGGATGGATTTTCTTTTGGTTGTGCTGCTATTCTGCTTTGGGGTTATGGGTTTTTTTCCTGATACACTACTGGTGAGCAACAAAATTCTTCATTTCCTATGTAACTTAAACAACATTTATCTCTTTCATGCCTGCATGTGGAGACCTGTTATCACATACAGACCACCAAGCAGAACACATCATTTGGAAAGGGAGTTTGCAGAAGAAACCCATTGTCTATGGAATGGTCTGTTTCCAGGTAAGTCCAATTATTAAAACCACATGAGGATTTAGTCACCTACTCTGTTCCCTTCAAATGCTCAGAAATTGGATGTCTGTAATAATAATTACCTCTTGCTCTTCAAAACTTGGATGATTTTAGTGCTCACAAAAGCAGAGTGAAAACCAGTTCTACTTTGTATTTATGGATGGTGCAGGTGTCACACATCCTTGACTTCTGTGCCTCTCCAACTCTGACTTGCACACATTTACTAGTAAATAATCAATGCTAGCAAATTAAAAGGTGAATCTGAAGTGCTGGTAATAGTTAAATACGATGACACCATTGCAGGTTATAGCACATTATTAATGCCTTTTTCAGATGCCTTTGGTTTAAAGATAAGCTAAATAGTCTCTTCATTTCCAGTTCTCTTCATTCCCATATAAAATGCTTATCGTCTAAAGCAGTTCCTAAACTGAACTGTCCCTCCCTGGATGTCTCAGAGCTGTTGCTGACTGTTACACAATCTCCATCTGAAAAGGTCAGTCCATTTGCTTCTAGGATATTCAGGATTACTTAGTAAAAATGAATCATTCTGAATTCTAAGTAAGGTCTTACCAATCACTGTCTCTCTTCAGAAAGAGCATACCAAAACATTAGTCAGTGAAACAACAGGTACTCTCTCATTTCCAGTAGTCAGATTAATGTATTAACTTGTGAGAAACTTAAACTGTAAGTAACAGATGAAATCAGTTAATGTGCAATTTGTACCTCAAGGTGTTTATGGTATTACAAATAATAGTGACAGAATGAGATCATGAACCACTCAAAATGTGACTCTAGAAGTCCAGAACATGTTTACATAGCTGTAGTTGTGAATTCAGTGTGGAAAAAAAAATGCTGCAACCTGAAGCTATGTAACATAATTTGTTATGGCCTTCTGAATTCCAGACAGGTAGTCCCCACTGATGGCTATAATGAGATTTATTTCCCTTGACAAGGAGTTAGTCAAAAGTACTGAGGCAAGAGGGGGTTTCAGATGTTGTAGGCACAAATCCTTTGCAAAAGAAAATATTTAGACATCGCTCCCAGCTGCTCAGGAAAGCCAAGAGGGTTAAGGTGCTTTCTGCCTGCTACTGATGTAAATTTAGTATCCGTTCTAATTAAATGTGTTTTTAGGAATTCTGAGCATCTCCGTCCCATGACATCAACAAGCTGAGTAGAGAAATCAGATGGGAGGGGAGAGGTCTTGTGCAGGTAATAGTTAATTCAGAAAAGTGTAAGTCATCTACCTGGAAATGAGAGGGATGATTTGAAGAGTAAATACAGAGGGACTAGGACAGGGACAGAGGAAACCTTTGGAAGGATTGATTAGATCTGAAGTGCAATTAGAGTGTAAAATGAATTTAGGAAAAAGGAATGCTACTAGAATTTGCTAATTCTTGAAAATCAAGTCAATATGATAATTTTGTCCCTTTGCCACAGTTCTGTCATAAATTAGAACAAGACTGAATGGAGGCCAGCACTGAAATGCAGAGCTGAATCACTGCAGTGTTTTCAGTATAATCCTCAGCTTCTTCCACTATGCAGAAGCAAAACCACTCTGAGCCTCTGAAAATCAGGTCCATTCCCTCAGATGAGGTGGCAGAAATAAACCCAAGTCTGGCTTTCAATCCTTCCTCAAATAATGAGCAAAATGAAGCAGTAGGTCACCTAAAATGCTTTCCAGAACTTCACTCTGCAAATATGCTCTCAATGTTCAGCAAATTGAGAGAATTTTACTGTTTCATTACTGGCCACAGTTTGTAAAATGCAATGGCATCTCTCTAATAGTACAATAGAAACATTTATGGTTGAAAGATTAAAACTAATATAGTTTCCCCTTGTTTTTGACAGTAACTCCTCATTCCATTAGGAGCAGCTCTATGTGGCTATTTTTATCCTTGATAGCTGCAAAATCAGTTTTGTTTTTTTCCCTTAACAATGAATTATTTTTAAACTTTATAGCTAGAAAAAGATGAAGTGACTGCTCCACCTCCCTGGGAAGGTCCATCCAGTGCCCAAACACTCTTTCTGGGAAGAATTTCTTCCTCAGATCCAATGTAACCCTCCCCTGCCTCAACTGCAGACCAGTGCCCCTGCTTCTGTCAGCAGTCATAAAGGACAAGAGCCCAACACCCGGCTCTCTGCAACCTCCCTTCACACAGTTGTAGAGTGCACTGAGGTCCCCCCTCAGCCTCCTCTTCTCCAAACTAACTCTGCCAACTCCCTCTGCCTCTCCTCAGATGACTGGGTCTCTAAACCCCTCAGGAGAGCTTTAGAGCACGGTACTGGATTCCATCCAGCATCTCAGTGTCTGAAAGTGTGATTCTGATGCTGGTTTTTTGTATGGCCTCTAGAGAGTACTTTGACATTTTAAAAATTACAATACTAATAATTGTTAAGGTTGATCAATATGTGCAGCTAGAATGAAAACCCAAAATGAATGTGAAATAACTCAAGATCTGACTCGTGGTTGTTGTGATGAAGGCTCTAAGATGGTGTAGTACACCCTAACTATACAAACAGAAGTGGTTGTTGCAGAATTTAGGATCTAACTTAATGTGCACAGAGACTGTAGTTCCTTCACAGAATCACAGAATTATTGAGGCTGGAAAAGACCTCTAAGATCAGCCAGCCCAGCCCGTGCCCTGACATCACCACAATCAGCTAGACCAGGGCACTAAGGGCCACAGCCAGTCTGGCCTTAAACACCTCCAGGGATGGGGTCTCCACCACTGCCCTGGGCAGTCCATTCCAGGGTCTGACTACCCTTTCCATGAGGAAGGGCTTCCTAACATCCAACCTAACCCTTCTCTGGTGCAGCTTCAGGCCCTGCCCTCTTGTCCTGTCACTAGTTGCAAAGTTGAAGAGCCTGACCTCCATGTGACTACAGCTTCCCTTCAGGTAATTATAGAGTCTGATAAGGTCCTCCCTGAGTCTCCTCTTCTCCAGGCTAAAGACCCCTAGCTCCTTCAGCCTCATCAGACTTTCCCTGCAGTCCCTTCCCCAGCCTCATTGCTCCTCTATACCCTCTCCAGCCCCTCAATCCTTTTCTTGATGTGAGGGCCCAGAACTATTTTATTTCAATGTCTATGCAATGCTACAATTGAATAGACTTCTAATATATGAAACAGTAATTAAAAACATTACAATATTAATGAAAATGTTCAATTGTGTTTAAACCCATACTCTCAGCACCCATGTGCTCAAACCCATGATTTTAAGAGTAATTGCCAAGCAAAACTACTTTTGCCTTATCCAGTTAAAAACAAATGCTCCACACAGCCTGTGCAGTTTAGCCCGATAAAACAGAACCAAGAGAACATTTTAAACAAATAACCCTTCAGTTAGGATTTTGGCCCAAATCCTGTCCTCGTTAAAGTGAGTGGCAAATATCCCGTTGCTTTTAATACACAAAAAAGTCTCATCTTTTTATTATATTCTGATAATACTGGAAAAGAAAGCAATCTTCCTAGAACATCTCAACTGATAAAAAGAAAGATGCATGCATATATTTTTCTTATGATGCTCAAAACATTCCTGAGTCTCAGGGAAAGAAGAAATAATTAAAAAATTCAACATGCGTGGCATGAGCTAAGAACCCAGCATTTCCTCTGCGTGAAAGCAGGATCCAGAGAAGGTAAAAGACCTGGGGTAGTTTTTATCCCAGTGAGCTCAAATGGTGCCATAACAACAGGTTTTGTAATCAAACATTGGGTGACAGGGCTGGTGGCTATGATGTCTAAGACGACAGTGCTTTGAAGAAGCGCTGGTGAGGTGTGAGCATTGCCGAGCTTATTGCCCTTCTGCATTCTGCTCATCTGATGCTGGCAACCCTGGCCAGGAAGCCATCCAGAGGTGCTTGGCTGCTCTGTTTCCAGCCTCTCATCTGGAAAATTTGGGGTGGACTTAATGGCCCATTAATGCAACCTCTGGATTTGCAGAGGACAGCGGGGTCACATCCAGCTGAAACTACCCATGGGCAAAAAAAGTGGCATCCACCCATACAGGATGAACCTTTACATCCCACAACACTTGATGGCAGCTGAAACAAACAATAACTTTATAACACCTAATTACCTATTATCTTATAATAATTCCTCTATAATAACTTTATATCTAAAACAAAGGAATGCAAGGAACAAAAGACCAGTGACTTCTGGTTTTAGCTTGGACCATGGAGATTCTTAGAAAGGAAATACTGATTTGTAAAGTTAAGATAAAGACAAGGTTTTCAAATTGTGAAGAGTAAAGTATATTTTAATTTTAAGATGAGTTTACATTTGAACTATGCCTTCAGGAAAAGAGAACATGTTTCCCACTGTGTTTTAAAGCCTTGCCGAGTTGTTGCTCCAATAGAGATGAGAGAAAACCCTTTATAGGTTTGAACTAATTTTTGGGTACTCTGGAAATCGGACTTTATTATACAGCAAAGCTTGTGAAAATATTTCAGCTTGACCACTTCCCCATGAAAACGACAATGTGCAAATCTACCCTTGTAGCCAAGGGGGAGAGTGTTATAAATGAGCTCTGGCAATGGAACTTGAAAATGGAATTGTCCAGACATCAATCTGTACACGTTGTTTAACCCCTGAGTTTGCAGCATCAGTCTTAGCTGGTAATAAAATAGTTGTCTGATACCCTTCTTGACTGATCAGGTTCTTGTAGCAAAGGAGACAGAGGTTATGCAAAAGCACCCCTCAGAGTCAGCATCAGTAAAAATGAAATTGGTTGGGAAGTAGGTATAGAATCCTAGAATCATTAGGGATCAGAAGGGACCTCAAAAATCATCCAGTCCAATCCCCCTGCCACAGCAGGATCACCTAGACCAAGTCCAGGGGGGTTTCAAACATCTCCAGAGAATGAGACCCCACAAACTCCCCAGGCAGCTCCCTCCAGTGCCCTGGCACCCTCACTGGGAAGAAGTTAAAGTAACATGAGCTTTTTCACCACCACATTTAATTCTGGTTATGTTTCATTCAGGAGCTGTAACCGCTCAGAACAGGCTTCGTAAAGGCTGCTGACCTTTGTGATCATTTGAAAAGAACAATTTCATTTTTATTGTGGAGAGGCAAGCTAATGGAACAAAGACAAAAATAAATGGAAGCAGTGACTTTCACAAAGGAGCTGTAGAATCACATTTAAAGAATCAATTGTAATTATTTGGCTGAACTACATGTGTATCTAAAAGCCAAATGAGCTGTGTGCCACAGCTGGGTGAGAGGAGAGAGAAAACTTAATAGTACTTTTATAACCCTGTTGCTAACAAAGCTGTAAAAAATTTAAGCTGATGTATGCTTTGAAATGGAAACAACCTCATTATTACATATATGAAATTAAATATATTTTCCTCTTTTACATTGGGTTTTTTAGTGTCAGAACTAAAACGTAAGACACTATTTTTTTCTCTTTTCTTGGTTCTTTCCGATTTACATTCACTAACATGGGAAATGTCTTTACACATAGGAAACTGTTAGCATAGACCATCCATATTCGAGTTGCCAAGGGCTCCACAAAGCCCATTAATCTACTCTGATAAGCACTTCCAATTACACTTCCAATGACACCTTTTACATCCAATGCAAACCTGCTCACATAAGCAAATTAAGCAGGTTTGAATCATGCTGTGCTAATGACTCTGTGTCTCTTAAAGAATTACTTCTGTACAATCAAGGTTTCAGGGTAATCATAGAATCATAGAATCATTAGGGATGGGAAGGGACCTGGAAAGATCATCCAGTCAAATCCCTCTGCCACAGCAGGATCACCCAGACCAAATCACACAGGAACACATCCAGGTGGGTCTGGAACGCCTCCAGAGAAGGAGACTCCACAACTCTCCTGGGCAGCCTGTTCCAGTGCTTCGTTACCGTGAGGGGACTGATTTCAGAGTGCCAGAGATTTCCAGTAAAGTCTGAGCAAAAGAGGCCACTGCAGTCAATAAGCCCTGAATTAGGGCCTTTGGATTTAGTTCATCTCTTATCCCAAGGGTGAAATAACAGCGCTTCAAAATAAATAAATGGAAGTCATCTTTTAAATTAGAACAAAGGGTCAGAACAAATTATCTTTGATTCTTCTGTAATGAGGATATAAAGTTTGCTCAGAGCTCTGCTGCAGGAATAAAGATTAATGAACATCATGCCTTGCCTGTGATAGAAGAAAATGCCAGTAGTCACTGTGATCTCCTCCACGTCAGCTCTTTTTGTCTTAATCAGTCTCAAATTTTCTGCTCTTACAACAGAAATTTTGTGTCTATGCAGGCAAAAGAGAGAAAGGGGCACAAGAAAGAGTAGGTATCTACAAGTTCCAGAGGAGAGCAACGAGGCTGGTGAGGGGACTAGAGGGAAAGTCTTATGAAGGGAGGCTGAGGGAGATGGGGTTGTGTAGCCTGGAGAAGAGGAGACTTAGGGGGACATTATCACTGTAGCTACCTGAAGGGATGTTGTAGACACGTGAAGGTATGGCTCTTTTCCCAGGCAACTTGCACCGGTATGAGAGGGCAGGGCCTGGAGCTGCACCAGGGGAGGGTTAGGTTGGATGTTAGGAACCCTTCCTCAATGAAAGAGTGATCAGACACTGGAATGGACTGCCCAGGGAGGTAGTGGTGACCCCATCCCTGGTCAGACTGGATGTGGCACTTAGTGCCCTGGTCTATCTGATTGTGGTGATGTTGGGTCATAGGCTGGGCTTGATGATCTCAGAGGTCTTTTCTAGACTTAATAATACTGTGATTCTGTTATTTTCTTACCTTTCTGCTGCTATCCAGACAGTATTGTTTGTGTTCAAGAATATAAGTCAGTCCTTAAGGCTGAAGAAAATAAATTTGCCACTTGAAGCACTGAACTTCACAATACTCTTTAGAGCCAGTTTTTCACAGAAGAATGTAACTTCAAGCCGCATGACCTTATAAGAGTTTATATCTCTATCTCTTTAATTCAAAGTACTGAAAGGAATTGCTTTGCTAAAGTTGTGCATGAGGGTCTATATCTGGAAACACAAAAACTCAAGCAGACTTAAGGTCACAACGATAATCCCTGCATTTTTGCATGATTCAGTGGATGCATTTACAGATGAGAGTGTTCTAAAGACATCAGAAAGTGACATCAGCTTTGCATAAATAGTGTCAGCTTTCTGATCTTTGGAGAACGGGTACATGTCCCTGGGCTGGGCACTGCAGCCATCTTGCCTTTGGAACACGGTGAATGGGGAGAGTGGGAGTTTTGGACCTTCAGAGATCAGGGGAGGAAAGGTTTCACCTGCAATCCACTGTTTGCTGAAATTTAGAGCTTCCCCCATTCTTGGCTTGTAGGAATTGGCACATTGGAAATGGAAGAATGGCTTGGAGGCACATGGATCAGAGAACTGGACCTTATAGAACCTATTGGAGCTGAGGAACATTAGCATGGACTGATGTGAGACCACATTTCCATAAGGAAAGGGTCTGCGGGAGGTTTCTTCCCCCTGAGGAGTGGGCATAGCAGCTTGGCCCAGTTATGTAAGAACATGTGATTAATCTCAGTATGTCTTTGTGTAGTGGTATTTATGTTGTGTGGATTAAATGTGTCTTGTTTTTCCCCAGATTGAACCTGTGTTTGGTTTTGCCTGATACTTTGTAAGTAGCTTTGAACTTTTCTTGTTTGGTTTTTGTTTGTTTCAACCCATTAGCATATTAAGTGAATTAATTGGTAATCTCATGTCGGACCCAATCAACTGATTAACCATTGACACCTTGCTTTCTGCAGTACTTCACTTCTGTATTTAATGCCTTTTCAGAAAAGAATTAGCCAACCACTTTTGATTTGTCGTAAGGTATGACAAAAAAGTGACCCAAATGATGCCCAGAGCTTCCAAACAATGACAACCATATTTAAAATCTCAAGGTTTGGGGTATTTTGTCTACAGAAGTTTGGAAGCGTGATTTGGGATGGCATCACTAGAGATGGACTGAGGCAAGATGTGATCTTGAGGTGCATGGAAGGCTTTGTTGGGCAGAATTCGTAACTGGTTTTGTTTCAATGTGTGTGGCTTTTCAGGTGGTGTAAACACATTAGAAAATGTAATATATATAAAGATTATAAAGTAAAAATTAACAAAGATCTTAATGGTAGTTGAAAGATTCCTTTACAGTAATTTCAAACTGAGTTTGTTGTGACAGAAGTTCAATTAGCAGTTGAGAAAATGATATTATTCCATTTAACACATTGCATTTTTCCTTCGTTTATGATGCAATTACAGGGCCTTGAGAAGTCAGAAAATGCGCAAGATAAGAAAAGTATTTGGGCTGATAGTGCCTCAATTTAACAGGACATACATTTATTTCTGCTACTTCATTGCAGTGATTCATCTTCCTTGCTGATTAAAAAAATGTAAGTTTCTATTTTAGTGGTAGTGGAGATGATTCTGTTCTAACAGGCAGAGTGTTGGGAGTAAATAGCTCTGGCTGATGTGGAAAATACATCACAGGCAAAGAATTCTAAGCAGAGGTGTTGATAAATACAACACTCTATGGCCTTCTTTCCAACACCTGTCCAGAGATTAAGTAGAATGTAGTTTGTGCTTTCTCACACTACAGATGAGTTTGGCCTTTGAGTGTAACTCAATAACCTTCAACTACACAGTAGATAAAGCACAAATACCAGGCTATCAACAGTTCTGTTCTTAAATGGATTATGAGGTTGAGAGATGCCAATACGATAATCAACCAATCATGATGGCTGGTTATTTTATTTCCAAAGTAACAACGGTACATAATTAAAAGGTGTGATTCTCTCCTCTGTCATGTCTAGTCAATTCTTTAGGTCTCAATTGAGTAACAGTGGTTCTCGCACCTCATCTTCTAGGTAGCTATTAGAATTATGCCACTTTAAATTGCCAGATGTTCCTGTCATCAGCTTGACCCTGCAAAAAAAAGTTTGAACCAAAAGCTGTCTCTTGTGATTTCTTCATTTTCCTGTTCAGTAGAAATAAGAGAGAGTGATGAGTGCTTTAGGGGTCAGATCATACGAAGACTGTCAATTTAGAACTACCAATTTCATTTGAAATTTGCAGCCTGTCTTGGAGTTGTTGGGTTAGCCCTTATATTTCCTCAAACTAGGCATGGATAAGTCTAAGTTCTGCTCTAGCTCAGATTTTGTAGGGAAGAGCTCATGTTTTAGCACAGAAACCGAATCCAGGATCCTTATCTTGTCAGTACAGAGCAGTGAGAGCAGTTGTGCAGAGCACTTAAGTCAGCAGCTCAGTTGTAGTGGTCCTGTTATGTGTTGGTCTGGCCATCCCATGCTTTCATTAAAATCTTAACCAGAGTGAAGTTGTGCAGAAGTACCTGAGGTTAAAATCTAGTCCATTCTTTTGTTTAGCAGAGTGTTAGTAAGGTCAGGCAAGACAATCAGTGATATCCAAAACATTAATTTATGTTATTCAGGGTCTTCCTGTCTCCTTTTTCTCCCTACAATCTATTCCCCTTTCATGTCTGGGTCACTGCCATACACATGCATATATAGAATCATAGAATCATT
>VZRI01006298.1:299699-331003 GCA_013397515.1 Upupa epops
TCCATCCTCCTGACACCCACCCCTCACCTACTTACAGATATTAATGAGGTCACCCCTCAGCCTCCTCTTCTCCAAGCTCAAGAGATCCAGCTCCCTCAGCCTTTCCTCATAAGGGAGGTGCTCTACTTCCTTAATATGTAGTTGTCTGTGTGTAGAAAGGGCTATTTCATGTTTCAGCTTATGAACAGTGTGTCTAGGCCCTTTGAAATCAGCTGTGACATTGGCTTGGGCAGATCTCACCTGCAACGTTCTCATTGTTCTAAATAATCATAAATTCCTTCAGGTTGAAAAAGACTAATATCCCGATTAAATAACATCGTCTAGGGATGCGCACAGCAAACAGACATGTTGCATCGCTTATCTGGAGGACTGTTTTGGTGAAAATGTGATGAGATTTGCACCTAGTTCTTGTCTAGCGCTGAATAAATTGGCAGATCTCAGACATGTGAATGTTCCACCTTAATTGAAGGTAGTTGCTTTGGTGTAAAACGCAGTTGATGGAGCTCTGGCAGCAGAACGTCTGCTCTCAGGTGTTTTTGAAAATAGCTGTAAAAAATAACTTTAATTTCTTGGAAGCATAAAATACATCTAAAAAAATACTTGGGGAGGAGGACTTTGAAATGATGACATAATTGGTGCCGTATTCACTGGATTTTGGAGTTTAGCTGTAAACAGCTTATCTCATGGAGTGGTGTAGACCAGGACTGGACATTGCCCAGGAATCTGGCTAAACTCCAGCTGTCAGAAATCTTGGGATGTTTTTTAGAGGAAGTTTCAAGAAAACAGATATTGCCTGCTTTTAGCAATATCGCTTCCCTCTTATCCATACAGCTAATGCACACACATGCATACATTTTGATTTAGGAAGATAGAAACATTCAGATATAATATGCAAGTTAAGCTTTCTACAGTCAGTAATAGATAAACTGGACATAGGGAAAAAGTAAGTCTCTGCTATGGAGCTTAATATAGAAATTATGATCCAAAAAGGCTTGGACTGCTTAAAATAGTAAAATATATTTTTTCTAAATGTTATTTTCTGGTACAACAACAGAGTTTGGAAAGAATCAACAGGCATAGAAACTCCTTATGCAAAGCTGAAGTAGAAATGGTGATGTTAGGTCATAGGCTGAAATGAAGGGAAGTTATGGACAGGTGGGAGTCGGTCTCTTCCCTCAGGCAGCTAGGATGGGAGGGCAGGGCCTGAAGCTGCACCAGGGGAGGGTTAGGTTGGATGTTGGGAAACAATTCCTCATGGAAAGGGTGGTTAGACATTGAAATGGACTGCCCAGGGAGGTGGTGGAGTCTCCATCCGTGGAGGTGTTTAAAACAGACTGCATGTGGTACTTAGTGTCATGGTCTAGCTGATGTAGTGACGCTAGGTCACAGGCTGGGATGGCTGAGCTCAGAGATGTTTTCCAGCCTCAGTGATTCAGTGATTCTGTGAAAGGGACATTTTCCAACCCAGCACTGCTTGTTGTGCAGGTGGTAATGAATACTTGCATAGTCAAAATCCTGAGTGTTTCTCAGACTGACAGCTTGGAAAGTGAAGAATTCCTTTTACAAGTCCAGAACTGGCACAAACAACGGACGCTGACACTTAGAAAATACTCACTAGCGGTGTCAGTGCTTAAGAAATTATAAGATATTCATCATCTCATTGCAAGAGATTCCATACTTGTGTGAGAGCACTCTTCTTACCTAAGAAAGAGCAAACAAAGGTCTCCTGGGTTTTGTAGCCATGGGGAAAGTGAAGCAAGAAAGGTGTTCAGACAGGGCAGTGATGAGATGCAGAGAATGAATACGTCATGGAACACAACGGGCAAGGAAGATTTGGGGCTGTATAAAAGGCAGTGGATATTGTGTTGTATGTATGCTTTCCTTTCTTCACTGTAGTGTTTATTTACTATCCCGTTATCGCCTTCTGGGCACCCAGCCTGTTAGGTACAGACAAGGGATGTAATATTTCTGAAGAACCAGGCACACGAAGCACTAAAGACTGCAGGACTGGACATTTTGCTAGGTTCAGAACGGAGACCTCCAAGAAACCCCCAAATTAGTGAGCTTTCCTGGCATCCACAGCCCTTTTCCCCAGATAAAGACACTTCCTCCAGCATTTAAATCTTCAGTACAAACCTGGCTGCAGATCTGCTAAATTCCTACCTTCGACTAACATACAACATCTTTTTTTTTGTAGTGGCTACTGCCAGATCAACAATATTAACTGCCTCGGGATTTCTGCTTGAAAGATTCAAAACATGTGATTGCAATTTTCAACGATGAAGTCCTTTGAACATCACTGTCTGTTAGGATGATTCTGAGCAGACAAAGCACAGATGAGTGTAGCTGAGCTTGTGACATACTGTACATTATTTATAGGTTGCCATTACTGCTTTTGTAGCTATTTAATTTTAATCCTGCCTCCTAATCCTCACTTCATCTGGCTTTTTATTATTACTGTTTGAGATTTTCCATGCAGGACCACTTAAAGATTTTCTTATAAAGAAAATAAACTACTCTCAAGAAGTGAAGACTCTTAACAGATTCTTATTGCTACTTCTATGTAGAAAACAGGGAAATTAAAGAATTCCCGTTTGCAAAGAAACACAGTCATGCTGATACTGACATCTAATGCCAACTAGTTCCAATCTGCACACACAAATTAGACAGCTGAGGAAAAGGAATTAAAACAGATGTTTCCCTGCCCTCAGTGTCCAGATGCTGATGAGGCTGATGAGATCAATAATGTTGGTTGTGACTGTTTTTGTTGAAGTAACATGATGTCTGGTGCCTGTGCTGTCTATGAGATTAACATTCATGATCTTGAGGGTGCATCTCCATGCCACCTCAAGAGTTCACCCAGCCTGTGGCATGCCCTTCTGAGGGGTGGGAGGGCAGTTTCCCTCTTGCCCTCCCCTCTTCTCTGTGTCCTGCACCACCTCTTACATGACTAGGGGTTGAGTATGCAACTGTGTGTGATAGGGAGGTGGCAGTCTGGGAGGTGGGGGATATTTATGTTGGTTATACAACTGCAAATGTTTTCCACCCGTCTCCCTCCCACTCCTGTCCTTAGGCGGTCTTTCCACACTCTGTTTCAGAACAGAGTCCTTTTTTAAGTGTTTTGCAATGACTTTAAGCCGTCATTTCTGTGCATGGAAGCGTGGTGATGTGTTACAGACTCACGTTTTGAGGTAGCATGTCATGGCAAACCTTCAATAGTGTGATGGTAACCCATCCCTGTTTCTAGCACTACAAGTCACTGCATGAAAGATGTTTAAGTCAGCAGGGATCTTTGTGGTTATGGATCCAACATGATTTCTCCTAACCCAATGTCATACATGAAGCACATGAAGACAATTTTGAAGAGCAGCTTTCATACCTGAAAGGAAGGGAGGGATTGAATGTGTCCAGAGGAGGGCCACGGCGGGGATGGGGGGGGGAAGATCTTAGAGTGGCCTTCCAGTACCTGAAGGAAGCTACAACAAAGCTGAGGAGGGGCTGTTTCCAAGGACTTGGAGTGATAGGACCAGGAGGAATGATTTCAAGCTGGAAGAAGGAAGGTTTAGACTGGAAATCAGAAGGAAGTTCTTCACAGTGAGGGTGCTGAGACACTGGAACAGGTTGCCCTGGGAGGCTGTGGCTGCCCCCTCCCTGGAAGTGTTCAAGGCCAGATTGAATGGGGCCTTGAGCACCCTGGTCTAATGGGGGTGTCCCTGCTCGTGGCAGGGGGGTTGGAACTAGATGATCTTGAAGGTCCCTTCCAGCATGAACCATTCTATGAATCTAAGAATCTATGAAATAGCCTGGCAAACAGAGTTGTTCAGCAAATTTTAGAGGACAGGTTGGCAGCATGACTTATAAAAAGAGCCCTGCACGTATCTGCCATAGGAACCATTGATCCTGAAAATGCATTATGAAGTGAAAATGCATTATGAAGTGAAAGTCTCAACAGTTTAATTTGCTTGGCTGTAGGTGTCACATGGAGTTGTACTGGTTGTTTCTCCACTCCCTCAAGTACTGATGTTTGCTTGTATCTACATGCTTAAAAAGCCATGAAGAGAAGTCAGATCCCAAAAGGGAAAGGATCATGACTGTCAAGTTCATAAATATTCCTGCAGTGAATTCAGCTCTCTCTCAGCAAAGCGTGCTGTGATTCAATTTGTTCTGCCTCAGTTGTTCCTAGATGCCAAGCAGGGAGACTGTCTAATGTGAAATACAACAAAGTCATCCAATGGTTGCTGAGACTGTCGATGCAGTAGTTTCACTTCTCACGTTGTTATAGTTTTGTATCAGGATTCTTTTTATCTAATTGCTTTACTAATTTTTCCAACTGTCTGGAATCATCCTGAAGTCTTAAGAGTGGGTCAGGCTTAGGACTGCAATGTGAGTACAGTACAGGCACTGCAATCTGTGCGTCTGACTATTTACATGATCTTAATGCCTCTTCCTGAAGACTGAATTCCTGACCTGGAGCTCTTCCTTTCTAAAAGTAAACACAGAATTCCAAGTAAATGTAAAATCCTTGGTCTTCTAATGTCAAAAATCTAAATTTGAGGATTGTGAAATTGTAAAATCATATTGTGTCTTCATAAAACTTCTCATGTGCAGTGTCAGTTTCCCCTAATCTATTTTCTTTCCAGCTGTTTATACAGATCAACTGAGGTTCAAAATGCTGCTTGACTGCAGCATCTCCCCTCTCAGTGAGATACTCAGGAGGGACTCAGCTAGAAGTACAGTGTCCAGTATTCATTTGTGTTTAGAGCCACTCTTTATTCTAAAATATTGGATCTTCAAGAGCTCCTATTGACATCGCTGCACCACCTTGCTGAAAAATGGCAAACAAAATCACCCTGAAGCTCACTTAACTGCATTTATTTCCAAATCAAACCAGCATTAGTTATGGAACCACAATTTCACTGAATAGCTTTTCTTTTGCCTCCCTTACCTATGTGATTCTGAGTTGCTGCCTTTCCTCTTAAGAACTAAAGAAATATTTCCTTGAGCTCCATTTATCAATATAAAAGTCTTCCTGAGATTTTAATTTCAGTGCATATAGTTTATAGCTTGCAATTTATTATTCCTGATCTTTTTTTGTCCTTCTTAATCAACATGGTTTCATGTTGGACTTCAGTGTCTTTGTTGTCGTACAGTTAAAGTGTTTGATTTTTCACATTTGTTATCTGTTTCGTTTATTTTCCCTCTCCTCGAATGTTTTATAGGCCCTACACCAATGCTGATATTGTATTTGTGTTGGCTGAGAAGTTCCCTGTAATTTATAATCCCACTGGTAGATCTATGGGAGGAGACTGTTGTGGGCTTCCAAATCCAGGAAATGTAACCCTGACGGACTTTCTGCAGGTTTACTGTCTCAGTGATGTATGGTGTTTGACATCTTGTATGAGGACTCTCTGAGAAATGCATAGAATCATGGAATCATTAGGGATTGGAAGGGACCTCAAAAGATCATCTAGATCAATCCTCCTGCCACAGCAGGATCACCTAGACCAAGTCACACAGGAACACATCCAGGAGGGTCTGGAACGTCTCCAGAGAAGGAGACTCCACAGCCCCCCTGGGCAGCCTGTTCTAGTGCTCCATTACCCTCCCTGGGAAGAAGTTCCTGCTGATATTTATATGTAACCTCCTCTGTTCCAGCTGGCACCCATTGCCCCTTGTCCCATCCCCAGATGACCTTGAAAAGAGCCTGGCTCCATCCTCCTGACACCCACCCCTCACATATTTACAGATGTGAATGAGGTCACGTCTCAGTCTCCTCTTCCCCAAACTCAAGAGACCCAGCTCCCTCAGCCTTTCCTCATAAGGGAGGTGCTCTCCTTCCTTCATCATCTTTGTTGCTCTACACTGGACACCCTCCAGCAGCTCTGTGTCCTTCTGGAACTGAGGGGCTCAGAACTGGACGCAATACTCGAGATGTGGTCTCACCAGTGCAGAGTAGAGAGGGAGAAGAACTTTTCTCAGTCTGCTAACCACCCCGTTTCTGATTCCCCCAGGATGCTGTTGGTCCTCTTGGCCACAAGAGCACATTGCTGGCTCAGAGTCATCCTGCTGGCCACTAGGAGCCCCAGGTCCCTTTCTACTGCTCTGCTCTCCAACAGGTCAGTCCCCAACCTATTTCTTTGGATTTGGAGATGTGATGTAACTCTAGGTTAGTTCATATTTGTCAGCAGTTCTTTTTGGTTCTCGCCCCCAGTAGCTAAGACATTTTACCTGAAGTCAACATCCATTGCTTACTTTGGAATCAGCCCACAAACAAGCTCAAGATTAGAGCCTCTTGAATGTCTGCCCTTACTCAGTCTGTGTTTTCCATGCATGCAAGTGAGCAAAACACACTGTTCAGAGACTGAACCTGCAATGGTTTGTTTTCTCAGAATCCAGGATTCTGGATGGTAAAGTCTAAGATTCTCTCTCTGTTTCTTCTTTCAATGGATCATTATAATGTAGCACAAAAGGGGAGTTGTTAATCACTGTTGAACTCCAAGCCTACCCTGAGCCATCTTCCATTGAGTAGCCACTGTACAAACACGACCTTCTTGGCGAGCACTGGCAGCTCTGCACTTTTGGTGCCTGCAGTGCTACAATCAGGGCACTAGAGTACCTCCATAAGCGCCTGAAACCTACTGTTAGTCCCAATTTTGATTTTAAAATATTCAAGACTGTACTCTTACTACAATAACAACCCAGCACGGATCCCAAGTTGCTCCCAGTCTTTCCCATGTCAGAATGACTGTTTTCTATTCTGATTCATGTGAGATTCTTTTGTAATATCCTTATAATCTTGTGTTCCTGTATATGTACTTTGTTCCTTCCACTCTGAACCAACCAAAACATCCAGGACCCCATATATAAAAATATGCACTGGGGAGGAAGAGTTGCTCTTAGTTGCTGCAGAAGGGATGTAGGTGTAAATGATAACTGTGAGAATTTTTAAATAGGAAAGGGTTGGTTTGGTAAAAGAGCCAAACACAATAAATGTGGAGGTGCAAATGTCAAGGTACAACATTTGTGTAATAGAAAAAGGTATTTGGAAGATATTGTGGTTGCAGACTTTGTGGGAAAGACAGGTCAGATAGTTTTGTCCTCCAAACTTCCCAGAGGAAATCCTGACAAATATTTCACAGGGAAGTTTTAAGATAGTCTGCAGCTATTCTCCAAAGTCTTATAGAAGCCTTACTAGGTTAGGTACAGAATTAAGACTTATCCAACTGTTGCCAGCTATCATCCTCCTATAATTGATTCAGTGTGCAAACCAAGCTTTTATCTCGTCTTATCAATAGCCGGAGTAACTCCAAGCTCTTTGGCTTTTCATGTGTCTCAAGCACACAATCATTTAATAGCTCCTATCCCTTCCCGTGTAACCCTTTTCTCCGTACTAACATATTACCAAGAAGATGCCACTGAGCAGAGAGCTGAATTGATTTCCATCCAAGCACTCATGAGGTCTGCAAGTCCTGCTGATCGAAACAGCGGACACCGTTGGCTATTTCAGCCATAATTCATAGAAGATAGGCGGTAAGGAATGAACAATGAGAGAGAAAGGAATGAGCAGCTTTATGATAGAACTTTGGATGCTTAACAAAGTGTCTCCTAATCACCATCTTTGGACACAGACAAGTGAACCCAGAGGATCAATGATTTTCATACAGCATTTGCTGTCTGCCAAGGCCTGTAATTCCCCAGGTGTGCTTAAGTTTGGAAAGGGGCTCTATTCATTGTTTATGCTTTGAATGAAGACATTACTTAGTAATAAAAGCTTTATAAACGTCATTTAATCACCCATAAAATACCCCAATGACATCATGTTATAATTTATATTATACATTCTAAAAAATTGACCAAAATGTCAATTTTTTTGCAGTTGCCTGGGTGGGCAGGTGGGGTTCAACCTTGTTAAACTAAAAATACTGTACCTTGGGTTTTACTCAAGAGCAAGAAAAGAAGTGCAGAGTATTACAGGACTGATTGATGAAAATATTTGACATGAACTCATGCAGAATAGTAACTACTCATACCTCGGGAATGCGTTGCTCTGCGGAGGGATGTATGCGGTGTATATGTATTTATGTATAAGCTATTACATGAGTGAGGTTGCAAATTGAGAGTGAAATTGGTGCACTGGCTGTGCATTGGCTAACTGTGCATATCTGAATGCTTAGCAGATACAGGTGGGCTAGGACCGTTGCCCCTTAGCTCCTCGTTACATTTAATGAATGGCCATAGCTCGGTGATGATGGAGAGCGATTTCCTTCTCAGAGCCTCAGTTATTCTCCTCTTCCCATTGTCTGAATCGAAGAGATTCTTGCCTATAACTTTATAACCTAAAATTAAATGGATTTAATATAACTGTATCTAAAATTCCACTTCTGAACTTAAACCCAGGAAATCGCTTGCAATAACATTTTCCTTTTTGTTTAGATTGATCTATTGAACTACAGAATATTAAAGCCAGTTTTATGTCACTTCTAAGCAAAATTCCTGTTTCATTTAAATTGATATGAGAGAGGAAAAAATATTAATTACATGAGTAAGATTTTTATCAGCAAAACAGTAAAATCATGAGGGTTTTTTTTCAGAGCTCTTCACTCTAATAGGAAGAACGAGTAGCCACCTGGAAAACAAATTATTCTTTTCCAAAGCTCCTGTTCAGCCTTCCCATTTTCCTTTTTCATAGCAGATAGAAGACAGAACTCCCTACCCTGTTCCTGTTATTTTTCTCTTTTTTAATTTAGGGGAAAAAAACTCCAATATTTGTTTTCCTAAATCTGAGATTACCCAAAATAGTGACCCCAGAGAGACATAAATTGAAGTACCCTTCATGTTTTCAGAGTTGTGGCTGAAAGGTCACGTAATATTCAGTTAAATGGAGAATTTCTCCAACATCAAAAAATGTCTTAGGGAATTTGCAAGACCTGTCTAAGCACTTAAATGTCCCTGAGTGGAGGGAGCTTTTAGTATCAAAACCAAGTGCTTTAGCATGGAAAAGGTGGATCCATCCACCCATCCATCCAAAATATGGACAGATATGTAACATTTCCTTTGCAAGAACGTCTTAAAACCTTTAATTTCAGAAAAATTGGAACCAAGCTTTTCAAATGGATCTTGCCAGAGCTTCATAAAATCTCCAGCTGCAGGGTTACTACAGCATAAGGCAGCTTGGGAATCTTCACAGCTTCAGCCTTCAAAGTTGTGGCAAAAGCAAAAATGTGACCTTGGAAAATTTGGAAGCCTGTCTACAACCCTTCAAAAAATTTTCAAGTCTTCTTTATAGTCCAGTGAGACTCATGTATTTCTATTCCAGAACACATTTTCTGGCAGGAATGGCTTCGACTGGAAATATAAGTGAATTTTAGAAGAGATGCACTTCACTCATACCCGTAACAGTCAGGAAGATATAATAATACTCAAAATAGATATCGTTTTACAAATAGACTCCCTTGCCTGATCTTACTTATGTTCTCTTATTTTCTCTAGATGAAAAAGGTGCACAGCATCATTTTGATTTAAAACAAATAGAAAAGTGATCTACGCGGTACCTGTGGAACGTCAGGAAGAAAATAAACCTTGTGTTACCTATGACACACTAACACTTACAATGACCACACTTTAATGGTAAAATCAGAGCGTGTTGTGGAATACTGACACTACCCTGACACCGCTTAAAGAACACTTAGTGCTAAATTCACTTCAGCTTTCGCACGATGGTAGCGTCTGGAGAGTTTTCCTGTTTGTTAAGTGGCTGAGATGGATTAGTTTTCCACTTCTGGAAAATGTTATTTTCAGGGAGGTAAAGCATTTACAGTTAGAGGGAAAAACAAAGCCAAGAATTACAGTACAATGAGCATGACATCTCTGTCTGAAAGGCCTAATTGCCAGACACTGAAATGCTGGTTCACACACCACATCAAAACAAGTGGGAAAACATCATGGGATGTAAGGTTGGAACAGCCATTTTCCTCCACGCTGGTGTATGTTTCTCCCCATCTGATCATCTCATGGTGTCATGAAGCATGAGCAGTACTTGCCAGAGTAGGAACAGGTGGCCTTAAATCCAACAGAAAAATAAGAATTTAGCAGTCTAATGACATCTGCATGGATTTAACAAACGCTGAGGGAAAGAAGAAATCATTTAAAAGAAAATGCAATAAAAATTCTGATTGCCAAGGGTTCAGTGTCTGGCCCGGGACACAGGCACACCAGGGCATGTCCTCTGCAGACTGGGGTGCTCAGCAGTAAGGTCCCTGTCTGTTGCTGGAATGCTTCTGGAAGTTATCCAACAATTCTTTTAATACCAAATTTGTAAAAAATCCAAGAAACCTTAAGCCAGCCATTTCTGGACAATAGATTCTATTTCGTGCAAACATAAAGCAGCTAGTCCTAGGCAAAGAGGAATATCTGAATGTAAAGCAGCGCTCTGTGCTGCAGAGACGTGGGATTCCGCAAAGCAGGCAATTTCAGTGCTGTCGAACCAAATCCCACAGTAGACAGCCAGGAATAGGAAAGCAAAACAAAATAACAGAATCAAATAAAATAACAGAATCTAACGCTGAAGCTGCTTTCAAGGCATAGAGTTTAAAAAGGAATGATGAAGTGATAATACAAATACCATAGCAGAGCTATCCCGAAAGTTTCCTTTCCTACGGATCCTTAGACAAAATGTACTTGGAGCAGCCAGAATGGAAAGGAGACATTCGTGGAGAGTGTCAGAAAGCTCAAGCTTGAGCATGTTTAAAACGCTCCATGTTTTAAGCACTGCTGATCACTGCTGAGCAATTCCATGTCTTCCAAGGCTGGGTTTTTACATACGGAAGAGTATGTATTGTACTCTGAAGAGCACTTCTCATGCTGCTCAGAGTATTTGTCATGTTGAGAAATACAGATATACACATATAAACCCTGGGCTTTGGAGGAAAAGACACTGTCTACATCGATCCCAAGGCTTTTTTATGTTACTAATATCTAGAATTGTGTTTATATTATTGAGGAGTTAAATGTATGAAGTATATAATATTTATATTATTGAGGAGTTAAAATATATGAAGTATATAATATTTATATTATTGAGGGCTTTCAAAATTAGAACTATATATTTATATTATTGAGGGGTTTAAATATAAGCAATATATAATATTTATATTATTGAGGGAGTTCAATATTAGAAGTATATAATATTTATATGCTAAGATAATGATAGAATAATATAATCTATGTAACACAAACCCTTGGTGTGGCAGATGGATTTTATGAGAATTAATTGCAATATATTGCAATAGAAAACCTTGCCAAATGTTTTCAAAACCCTTTTCCTCTTTATTTTTGTAGTGACTACTACAAGGGCATGGCATCAATAAATACAGCTGGGATATTTCTACACCTCCTGACCAGGAGGCTGGAGGTGATGGTGCTCCTGTACTCTGCACCCATGAGACTGCACACTGAATACTGGCACCACTATCAGAGAGACACTGAGGTGCTCCAGTGGGGCCAGAGAAGGGCAGTAAAGCTGAGCAGAGGTCTGGAAAATAGGCTCTGTGTGGACTGGCTGAGGGAACTGGGGTTATTTAGTCTAGAGAAGAGGAGGCTGAGAGCAGACCTTAGTGCTCTCTAGACCTGCCTAAAAGGAGGTTGAAGCAAGGCAGGTGGTGGTCTCTTATCCGAAATTACTAATGATAGGATGAGGGGAAATGGCCTCGAGTTGTGTCAGGGGAGGTTTAGATTGGATCTTAGGGAGAAGCTCTTTACCGAGAGAGTGGCTGGGCACTGGAACATGCTGCCCAGGGAGGTGGCAGAGGCCCCATTCCTGGAGGTGTTTAAAAAGAGTAGCTATTGCACCTTGAGGCTGTGGTCTAGGGGTTAGGGAAATGTTTGGATGGGAGCTGAACTTGGTGATCCTGGAGGTCCTTTCCAGCCACGAGGATTGTATGTATTTTATAATATATAAATATAGTATAGAGGAAGTATTCTATAACAGTACATGTAGATGCAATTTCCCTGTATACTTTAAATCAGAGGCCCAGCAGTATTTAATAGAAAATAGCCCATGAGAATTGGTAACAAGTTATGTTACAATAATTTTTGTTAAAGATGGACACTTGATTATTTAGATAAGACAGCCAATGCCTGCGTGTGCCTGCAGAGCCAGGAACTTCCTCCAATCTGTAAGAAATTAACAAATCATCTATATTTCACTCTGATAAACCCCCTTTTTTTTTAAGTTTGTGTTTTATAGAGAGCAAAACAAATATGAATGCAATGATTTGCTGCTCAAGGAAGAAAGCACAGGAAAGACTGAAGATTTGCCTTAACTAAAGGTCTCAAGCAGGCATCACACAGATCCATGGAATTCTGTTTAATTGGTGAGAAGACAGGGTTCACCTCCAGAGACCAATTTAGATGGTGTGTGGGCTGGAAGCGCAAAGGGTTTTGTGGCTGATGGGTCTGAGGAAGTGAACTGCTCCTGCATCTGCACCAGCTGCAACTTTCCCAGGGCTGATGCTTTCCAGCTTCAGCAAATTGCATTGCTGTAACCAAAATGGGACTTGCTGAAGGAGGGAGTTATCACTGCTGGCACTGAATCAGAGAAGACAGGATGCAATTCTGAAGCCAGCGGGAGATAGTACCAAGCATTTTTTGCAAAGGCTGAACTAAAAGGACTTTGTTACTGTCATACACTATCTACAATATTTATCAGTTAAAGATCTACAAATACATCTGCAAATAAATACCTACAAATACATACATGTTTATCTACAGATATCACACAAAGCTGGGAAAAAAGGAGTCTGAGGGGGACCTCATTAATGGTGATCGATATGAAAGGGCAGGTGTCAGGAGGAAGGAGCCAGGCTCTGCTCAGTGGCACCCAATGATAGAACAAGGGGCACTGGGTGTCAGCTGAAACAGAGGAGTTTCCACATCAAGATGAGAAAAAACCTCTTCCTGGTGAGGGTGATAGAGCACTGGAAGAGGCTGCTCAGGGAGGTTGTGGAGTCTCCTTTTCTGGAGACATTTAAAAACCATCTGGGCAGTTCCTGTGAGACTATCTAGGGGATCCTGCTGTAGCAGGGGGATTGGACTGGATGATGTTTGTAGGTCCCTTCCGATCCCTGACACTCTGTGATTGTGTGAAAATGAAAGAAAACTGAGAATCATCAGCTGTCTAGCTAGCATCCAGTTGACTTGTTTCTAAGATTCATTTCCAAGAGTTTACTGAATTCGAGATGCTAAAATCTTTTTTGGTTTTGAATTAATAAAAGAATTTCCCAGAACTTTTGACTTCCATCTTTGTGATGGTAACATTTCTTTATTACCCCAAAGTTGTTTGCATCTTTGACTGAATACATAAGGACTAATGCTAGGATGAGTTATGGCTTTCATTGCCAAGTTAGAGACGACCACAAAATGTATTCTATTCTATTCTATTCTATTCTATTCTATTCTATTCTATTCTATTCTATTCTATTCTATTCTATTCTATTCTATTCTATTCTATTCTATTCTATTCTAATATTGGCCTAATATTAATAGAAATGCTAGTATTTGGCATCTTTCAGCTGCCTAAATGGAGACCACCTGGCTTTCAACTGATATTCGAGAATAATACAGGTCTCTTATAGGACCAGTCTCATGTTCATCAGTGACAGCTCATTCAGCTACCTTAAAACACTTCAAATGGCAACAGAAGCCTTTGTTTAAGCAACTCATTTGAGCCTTTTCATTTATAATGTGTCAGGAAGAGGAAACAGAAGTTTTTGTCCCTCTAGGAATCTTGTTTGATTGATCTTAAATTTGTCTTTTATATTCAAGATTCCACGCTGTCTGCACAAAACTCATTTTGGGGTTAAACTGTAGCAGTGGCTCTATTACCCAATGGCCCCTTCCCAGTCATGAAGGGGAAGTGGGAAAGGCAAAAAGATCTACAGGTTGAAGTTAAGGCAGACTGAATAAAACAGTCAAGCACAAACCAAGGGCAATGTGAATTACACAAAGGTACACTGGGTGTGTGTGCTCTAAGTAACGCACAGTGGCCATGAGAACTGGGAAAATAGCTGTTAGGAGAAGGATGAGGAGCAATGTCAAGATGAGCCCAAGTAGCAGACTTTCCCCTTTAAAATGACTGTGGTATTTATGGTCTGGGAGACACCTGTGACCCTCTCACATCAGCCGCTCTGGCTGACTCCAAGCTGCTAATGGTCTGCAGACCATGGCTGGCCTGTCTCAGCAAAATTAGGATGCATGCTGATGTGTCCTCCTGTAAAGCCTTTGAGAGCCGTGGCTTTGGTAAGTGTTTGTTATCTACAGTATGGGGTGGAAAAGTGCTTAATTTTTATCAGAGGAGTAGTAATAATCTGATTTGCAGAGTCATTGAGAACTAGGACAGTCTGTGTGTGATGTTTTTCAGATATTGTCTTAACAACTTATGACTTAGAAGACTGTGTGATGCACATTGGCTCAAGTAAACTGCATGCAGTTTTACATATTACACTATTAAAGGATGTTGGTGTTGGGATTGAATCCAGTTGGTTTTGCATCCTTTAGAAGACTGTGAAGTCTGGAAGCTACTATATTTTTCATGTTAGGTCAGATCCCAGATAGAAGCTGTCTTTTCCCCTTAGTGTAAATCCAGAGATGTCAATGGAGCTGCCCCAACTCCTGCCTTATTTTAAGCATCAATTAGTTTGTGTTGCAGAAGCTCAGCCAATCTGATGGTGTTATGCTGTTTTCTGGAACCATTAGGGCAAGCATCTTGTTCAGTGTCTTGTTCACAGGTGAAACAGCTTTTGTCTGGATATGTTTGCCTTCCCTGAGTGACATAAAACCAAAGCATTGGAACAGGCTTCCCAGGGGGGTTGTGGAGTCTCCTTCTCTGGAGACGTTCCAGACCCACCTGGATGTGTTCCTGTGTGACTTGGTCTGGGTGATCCTGCTGTGGCTGGGGGATTGGACTGGATGATCTTCTGAGGTCTCTTCTCATCTCTAATGATTCTATGATTGTGCTGACCCAGTTGCCCTCAGTGAGGTTCTTTGGTGATTGCCTCTGTGTTCCAGGTTCTCTTCAGATACTGCATTGCATTATTTCTAAATGATTTTTATTTTAGGGGTTTTATAATTAATGGATTTTTCCAAATCTTACAAAGCCCTTCAACACTGGAAAGATTTCCAGAATGCTTGAACTTGCTACTGAGAGTCAGCCCTTTGTTTGTGTTGAATCTAACATGGCAGGTGACAAGTTGATTCACTATTTACTTCATTACAGCTTGACGTTGGAATGAAATCAGTACAGGAAAAAATCTGGGGATGATGCTATGGTATAGAATAATAATCATGACAGTTATATAACTTAATTAAAAAGATATGTGAACTTTTCTAGAGACTCTTTAAATTATACTCTGTGGATTTTTGGTAAAGGTACAAGTTGGTTCTTCTAAATTTATTCATATAAATTTGTCAATCTGTACTCGAGAGTCCAAAAACTATTTGGCTCTTGTGTCAGTTGAACATCTTGGTCCTAATGATGAAGGAATTCTCAAGACACTTCAACTCTCCCAGCCAGTGTCAGCCAACAGGCACATAGGTCAGCCAGAAAGCCATTTAAGGATGTACACAGAATAAGAAACAGGGAAAAAATAAACACGAGAAGAACATCACGGGCCATATGCCTTCCAGTTAGAGGAAGATTCCCTCATGGGAAAAAAAAAAGAGGAGGTTTTCTATATAAAAATAATTATAGTGTCCCCTTTGAGAGCACTGTCATACTAGAGTTTAACAAAGATTCTGTGATACTGGATTACAAAGCTTTGTCACCAAAGTCATTGTTGCCTCAACGAATTCGAGCAATTAGTTCGGTTCATCCAGTTTCTCTGTGAAAAGAAATTGATCATTAAAAATGTTTTTACTTATACCAACCTGCCTACAACTGTCACAGCTTCAGCGCTGAGAGAGATTTAAAGGCAATGAAAACCAAAGAGATGTTCTTCAGACTGTTGGGTATCGTCTTGCCAAATCGGCCGTCTGTGTACAGAGCCAGTCTCTGTTTCATTTCTGGCCTTTCCTTGGCTTCTGCTCAGAGAACTTAGAAGCTGTTGTTTAATAGAGCCCTCGGAGATTATTCTTGGAGAGTTATTTCTGTAAACCAGAATACATCGACTGAAAATTCTTTTACAAAGCCTTGAAATAGGAGCAACGGGATGCACTCCTTCCCTACTAAATATTCACTGGGAAACAGCAAACCAAAGGCTAGGGTTACTCCCCCAAAGTTTTGTTCGCCATTCACCACACTCAGGGACACTGTCTAGTGCCCATGCAAAGACTTCTCAAGCGAATCGATGCAGTCGTCGCAGTAAGAAGGTTACTCACTGTCTCACAGAGTCAGGCTAGCGATAGGGAGCAAATTTCTCTGTCAGAAATAGTAGCACTGGCAACTTCACAAAAATGTGCGTGTGAGACACTGCGTGGCCACTCGTATAAACATGTCTGTACTCCTATAAACGCGTGTTTACAGTTGCTATATGTTTGTCTGCGAGTCACGTGTTAGATGGTTTTGCTTTCTGACTGTGGAAGACAGAAGTCTGTTCTGTGATTTCCCTTCGGAGTGTGGTTTCTAATTTACTGACATTTTTGAAAGGCAGAAGGGTTGGAAAGGAAAAACCGAAATGTTCTCCCAAGAATCAGTGTGAAGGTTTAGGAATTATCATAGAATCATAGAATGGAATCATGGAATCATTAGGGATCGGAAGGGACCTCAGAAGATCATCCAGTCCAATCCTCCTGCCACAGCAGGATCACCCAGACCAAGTTGCACAGGAACACATCCAGGTGGATCTGGAACGTCTCCAGAGAAGGAGATTCCACAACCCCCTGGGCAGCCTGTTCCAGTGCCCAGTCACTCTCAGAGGTCATCTAGTCCAACCTCCCTACACAACCAGAGACATCTCTACCTAGGGTAGTAGTTCCTTCTGATATTTATCTGGAACCTGCTCTGTTCCAGCTTGCACCCATTGTCCCTTGTGCTATCGAATTATCCCCTTTGTCTGAAATGATCTCACAGAATTAACCCCAAATTAAGGAGTAATTTGCAGCTTTCTAGTTGCCATCTTTAAGACAAGAAACTTCTCACTGCACAAAAATTATTGCCAACGTTACTGACCCAGTAATCAATAACAGAGGTCTGTGACTGTCTTTCTCTCAAAGGAAAAAATACAGGCAGTTGTTTCAGATAATACTGCTATTTATCCCACTAATTTCATTATAGAATTGCTGCTGATGTGTGGCTCTTTGGTGGCTGTCAGCTAGAGAAAGAGACATAACTCTGTATCTGCACCTGGACACATCTTCAATGCTGGCCCTTATCTGGGATATTGAAACCAGCATAGCTGCACAGGCTGGATCAATGGGCTGAGGCCAGAGGGAAGAGGTTTAGCAAGACCGAGTGAGGAGTCTACACTTGGGCCACAATAATCCTCACCAGAGCTACAGACTGGGGGATGAGTGGCTGAAGAGCAGCCTGGTAGACAGGGACCTGGATGTACTTGTCAATAACCAGCTAAATAAGCCAGCAGGGTGCCCAGGCGTTACAAAAGGCCAATGGCATCCTGGCTTGGATCGGCACTAGTGTGGTCAGCAGGACTAGGGATGTAATTCCCCCCCTGTACTGGACTCTGGTGAAGGTTCCTCTTGAGTACTGGGGGCAGTTCTGGACTCAGTTCACTTCAAGAGATTGAGGTACTGGAGTGGGTCCAGAGGAGCAATGAGGCTAGGGAAGGGATTGGAGGGAAATTCTGATGAGGAGAGGCTGAGGGAGCTGGGGCATTTAGTCTGGTTAGCAGGACACTCAGGAGGGACCTTATCCCTCTCTATAATTACTTGAAGGGATGTTGTAGACAGGTGGTGGTCGGGCTCTTCCCCCAGGCAACTAGTAATAGGACATGGCCACTAGTGATGGGGCAGGACCTGAAGCTGCACCAAAGGAGGGTTAAGTTGGAAGTTACAAAGCTCTTCTTCCTGGAAATGGTGATCGTACCTTGGAATGGACTGCCCAGGGTGGAGTTCCCATCCCTGCAGGTGTTTAAGGACAAACTGGATGTTGCCCTTAGTGCCCTGGTTAAGATGATGTGATGATGTTAGGTCCTGGGCTGGGTTTGATGAACTCAGAAGTCTCTTCCAGCCTCGATAATTCTGTGATTAATTGCTTGGCTATGATGATGTCCAAGACTCCTTGGTAATTCTCTGTGCATGCAGACACATTCTAATGTCCAAATTACAGGTTTTCAATAACCTGCTCAATTGTTTCTCACTGTGAAAACTCCAGCAAAAGGCATATGAGTAAAACTTCACAATTCTGAGCTTTCCCCTTTGTGGAGGCATCATTTAACTTGTTAGGAGTTGTCATCAGGTTATGGTAAGCTGCCGTAATGAGTCCACTGTGAGTGAGGCAGTGGATACCTCAACAGGTAAAATGTTTGAAGCTGATGTAAGATATCAGACCAGTGGAAGGGGGGAAATCGTCTCTGTTCTTTTTCTCTTGCAAGACAATGGGAAATGCTTGGAATAGAACATAGAATCCTTAGGGATCAGAAGGGACCTTGAAAGATCATCCAGTCCAATCCCCCCACCACAGCAGGGTCACCCAGACCAAATCAGCTTGATCAATTTTCCATGGGGCTAATAATCCTTCCAATCCAGCTGGGGAGTAGAAGGACTCTGAAGACCTCAAAACCAAGCAAGAATGATACATATACCTCTGGGAATGCCATTCCAATGCCACCCAACCCCTCAATCTTTGGGTTTGTTCTCTCTGTTTCTTCTCCCAGGCAACGTTATGACCTTGAAGTTTTTGACAGATGCCTCAGTGATGCCCGTTAGGTTTCATGACAGCAGAAACACAGGTAAGAGATTAAAACCTCTTAAAATTAGATGAAGTTGTGAATCAAACAAAATGTCAGTAGATAATCTTTGGCTGAACTCAAGTCTAGGAAAAAGAGTATCGTATGGATAAAGTTTTCTAGCTATTTAAATTAGATTCCATGAATTTGTGGTTCATTGATCTTTAATTGAATAATTTTCCAGCAAATGAATTCAAATAATCACATTCGAGTATTTCAAAAGTTAATCCTCTAAGTCTAGATAAACGAGGCTGGATGTTTGCATCTTATTTTCATTCTCAGGCACTCTTCTCCCAAACACAGTTTGCTCGCAGTCTTTTCTTGTGAATGTAAATCCAGGACCTATGACAGTATCTGACAGGACTTTTTGATGATGTTGGATTCACAGTTTCATTTCTAGTGCTGAAAAATGATAGCAAACAGCTTTATAATTCTGCATTTTTTATCCTGATCCACTCCATTTCATTTCCTAAAATATACTGCAAGAAATATTAACCTTATTATTTTGACCCGTCCTGAGTCCTGGAAAATATTCAGCTGAATCTACTAGGACACCACAGAACACTCTGGAAAAAGAAAACTTAGTTCCCCATAAATGTCAGTGAAGGCATTTCAGAATAACAAAACAAACATGATTTAAGTATTCTGAGGTCTTATTTGCTCATATCGCTCAAAAGATTCCTCAGTTGCTCTGTCTATTTGTGAACAACTATCAGGAAAATATACTGAAACCACTGGGAAAATAGGCACAAATGCCTTCAGAGGCCATGCAACAGATGGAGTGATGCTGGATCAAAGGGGTAGGAACACTTTCCCTCAATTTCTCAGACTCTTTCAGTTTCAAGGGATCTTATATCTTTTGAACAGAGTATTGACTTCTCGGCCTTACAGCTCAGGAACACACGGGGTGGGTCCTAGTCCACTTTATTTACAAGTGTAGATGTAGCCATAAAACCGAGGATTTTATGTCAGAGTAGTGGGAGCTGGATCTGGCAGGAGCTGGGAAGCCAAGCAGTGTGAAGGAGTGAAGAAACCAGGTGCCCAAGAACACCATGTCTGAAAGCCCAAGAGTTTGTCTTGAGGAAGCAAAGCCCACAGCTTGTGAGAGGAAAAGAGCTGGGTTAGTTCCAGAGTGACCTACTCTCTTATTCCTTCCTCCTGACTCTTGTGGCCCCTTTGGGAAGACAGGGGGTATGAAAGTTGGAGAAGAACTTGTAACTTGATCTCAGCCCCCATGTCCTCATCATTGCTACCTATCATGCCGTTTATATGGAGAAACTTTAACAGGAACACAGTAGTCCTGCTGGTGGCAAACGCTGAGTAAACACAGTTCTCTGCCAGTATAATCATTCTCAGTTTCCTTACTTCATGGGCCCTACCTCCTTTCAGCACCAACAGTTCCTCTGGCCTCGTTGCACCATCACAAGCTCATTTTCCCCTGGGCCTCTTAGGTGGGACTCCCAGAGGAGTTAAAACCGGTGCCTTGTTCACATAGGCGGCTACAGAAACCTTGAATTAGCTCATGCCTCCGTGGCTTCAGTGCAGAATAAATACATTCTAATGATTTATCATGTATTTGCTTTTCCATTTCACATATATAAAGCAGAACATTTGGGAAGCACACTCTGTCAGTGTTAATATAAAATCCAGATGTCCGTTTTGTCAGCCTACTGCCTTGTACTGGATGGTTGGGTATTACAATTTGCTGCTGATTGCTGAGTTATTTAAGGGGACAACATGTGTGTATGCTTGAGAGTATATTTCTGCGTTGCTGCTGCTTCAGCTGGTGCTCTGAGTTCAAGATACTCACAGGTGAACGGTTTCTAGCCTCGAGAATAAAAAATAACCTGCTCTTTGCATTGGTGTTTCACAGAACTGTGGATTTATTAACTTAAAATAGGAGGGCAGGTGGTCATACACGACGATGCTACTGCTGTTTATTCTTTGAAGAGCCACGTGGGGATTTACTTTCATGTTTCGTGAAGTACTGCTGCACTGAGATAAAGAAGTGTAATCTTCCCAACCCTTGCATCTTCTGCCAGACGTTTTCAGGCCTTGGAGCATCTCCTGGAGTTGCACAGATTTGCAACAGGATTAAAGTTGCATTGAGGTGGCTGTCTGTGGTTGGTCAGAATGGGTTGGGGAAAAACAAAACACGATGAATTCTAACAGAAAAACCCATCGCTGAAACATACAGAGAGCAAACACAGTGTTCTTAGATGCCTGCGCTCAGCTCTGTTATCTCCCCTCCTGCTGTAGTCATTTACACTGTTGCAACATGATGTTCTACCCCAAACTGGACAGAGACAAGCCCTCTGTGATCTTTCTCTGGCTAACATGTGGGGTCATCCCAGTGCCTGACTGATCCCATGTGGCTTTTTCTTCCTCAGAGTTGAAGGTTCCTCTCAGGATTGCCTGCTCCATGTCCTCAAGACTAGTCTGTTCTGCAGTGTTCCCTACAATGTACAGACTGGATTTCTTCCATGCACATCACCATGGTTTTGCAAGAACTCTTCTCCACCAAGCTCTGGCAATTCACTTCAGGTGAACTTCGCTTCTGGCAGGGCATTCACGGCAGGTTCACTTCTTCATCACCATGGTCCCAGAGCAATGCCACCATGGTTTGCTCAGCCTAGTAACCACATGGCTTATCCTTAAACAAGGACCCAAACCCAACAGGAAACTCATTCCCCAGGTTCCTCCCCAAAGCAATATGTTCACACTCGGTGGTGCCACAAGCACGCGTCCTTCACCCAGCCTGTGCTAAGCAACTCTAGGTACTGCATTGAAATATTCCTCCATGTCTTTTTGGAGTTGATGCTGGAGCAACTTGATCTTGGTCTCCGAGAAAATATTTATTCAGCAGTCCACCATATGACCAAAGTTATGCAATATCTTATATCTTAGGATACATCGTTTGCGCTCTGCCAAGTGCTGATCTTAGATATGTGTGGAAACACTCATAGCATGGAAAATTGCATATTGTTTCAACTGAACGAGTCAAAACTCATTGGTAGAAATGACAGCACGCTTTAGCACATCGATGTCAAATGGATTTGCACAGATGTCTGAGGAGAGGAATGGATTTGCAAACACGGAGCCAAATTAAAGGTTTCCCACTGATTTTTTCTGGGCTGTGTTTCACACCAGCAAGTTAATTTCAGAGTCAGATGACATATTCTTAGCAATGACTGTGTGAGGGACAATACGTCTGCTGTTCTAACAAGCCTTTTCGAAAGTACTTAACAATGTGTTGGTTTTGTCACATAAAATGTTTTGCTCAGTGAACTTGGCCAAAGTGCTGCACAGCTCCAAGGCTCCATCAGCTCCACTGAAGCCAGTGCCGTTACCCTGGATTTACATCATTGCTAGAGTTTGCATTTTAGACTGGGATGAGTGTGACCCACATGTGCAGTAAGTTGTTCTCCCTGTCTACTCTGCCTGAGTGAGGTAACTAGACACAGTACTGTGTCCAGGGCTGGGCTCCTCAGTTCAAGAGACACACGGAACTACTGGAGAGAGTCCACCAGAGGGTTACAAGGATGATCAGGGTCTGAAGCATCTCTTTTAACAAGGAAAGATTGGGAGAGCTGGGTGCCTTGGAGAAGACTGTGAGGGAATCAGAAAAGAAAAGAGTAATTAAAACCCTTCCACCACCGTTCAATACTCTGGGGTTCTTACATCTTGAATTCTGACTGCATTTATGTTGCCTCCATTACAAAGAGAATAAAATGGCAGGGGAAAGAGAAGAAGGAGGGCAAGAGAAGGAGCACAAGAAGAATGATTAAAGCTTGGAACTCTTTCAGTAAAACAAATGAAGAAGAAACCCTACTACTAAGCAAGAGATAAATGAAAGAACATGTAGTCCATTAAAATGATGAGTGGTGTAGAGAAGGGAATGATTCACTGTCTTTCACTTACCAGCACAATATGATGCCAAATAAGTATATATTTAGCTTGAAATGTTGGAAATATTAAAGGGCCAAACAATTAAAAGTCATGGTTGTGAAAAATATTAGTAGAAAATCTATAGCTATCAGTTAAATAAGAGACTTGACCACTGAATGAAGCTCCTGAGCAACATCCATGAACACATGGACATCGTCCCTATGCCCTGGGCATGCTTTTGTCCTTTTTCTTGGGCTTCAACTGCTGCATAGACATTCTTCTACAGAAAGATAGAACATAGGGAGGAGTTTGATTTTACCTGATACAAGATTTCCTGTATTCTCATTTGGGAACTGCCACCCAGTTGAAGTTGTGGTCTATAAATATCAGCTGTCCAGAAGACACGGGAATGGACTGCCCAGGGCGATGGGAGAGTCCCCATCCCTGAAGGTGTTTAAGGACAGCCTGGCTGTGGCCCTTAGTGCCCTGGTCTAGCTGATGGGGTGATGTTAGGTCATGGGCTGGGTTTGATGAGCTCAGAGGTCTTTTCCAGCCTCAATAACTGTGATTCTGCAAGTGCTGCATCCTTCCTAGGAGATTGCCTGTACTGCTGGGCCACCATTGCCACGTCAGTTTGGTTTAAAATGAAAAAGGAAAGCAAGAATAAAATAACACAGAAGGCTTTTTGAGGCAGACTTGGAAATTTTTATTTAAAAGATGGTATTTTAAAAGGATAAAGCTTTATCACGTTACTCCTCGTTTTTCAGTCTCTGCAACAAGATTAAACAGTACATGTGGGATTATTGCACATTTTATTTTAATCATAATTCACCAAGCAATAACGCCGTGGCCCGGCTTTGCAGAGCTTGCTGAGCTCAGGAAAAATGAGTTGCTGTAAGCACTGTCTGTACAATGTTATGGTCAGCGTGGCTGGATACCCCCTTCTGCGCTGAGAGCTCGCAAACCACGAGCAAGGTACCACCCAGCGCTGCTTATAAATGCCTTTGGATAAATCCCATGGACAGGAGGTCTGTGATTCTGTTCTCAGTGCACTGAACAGGACAGCTGCCATCACTTGAGTGGAAATTCATGTGGGATTTAAATTGTTGTGGGCTTGCAGCTCTTAGTTCCTTTTTCCCAGCACTGGCTGCAAGTTTCTGTTCCTTGCTGGGATGATCTTCAGAGGCCTGTAGGCTGTTCCAGCGCCAGCAGGACTGTGTGAAATCATACTGGGCATCATCTGTGGCAACATGTGTGAGCGATTCATACGGTCCAAACGGAACAGCTGCCAGCCAGCCAGGTTTTAATATCTGATTACCTGCACACGTCAGCAAATACCTTCAAGAAACATTAGTTAAGATACATTTGCAAAGACAACAGTCACACAGTTTTTCCAGCTACAGTGATCCTAAGTACCACACGAGACAGTGCAGTGCTCGAGACACTCCAATTCCAATCCATTTACATTTTCTTTATGTTTCTTTAAGTTTTCCAACTATAATTGAATCAACCCTTTCGTACTGCAGCATGACAGCACTACCGTCAACATGATATCTATTAAGCAAAATTGCTCTCTCAATTTTGATTAAAAACCGGTGGTTAAGTGACCTTCTCTCTCATCCCTTCACTGGTTATAAACTCAGTATAAATTCAGCCTTTTGACTCCAATTAGAGGTTTGAGATTTCTTGGAAAGAGATGACATATTTATAACTCACATGTTTGTCTCACCCATCTGTTCTCTGATGGCAGGTTGTAAATTACCAGGACACATACTGTCTTGTCTGTATCTTTGTATGCACAAGAGAATGGAGCGGGAACGGTTTCCTGCGCTAATTGGTCTTTAGGCTCTTCCATCGTGAGAGCTATGTATAATAATAATTGGTGGGGTTTTTTTAATAGTCTCTAAACACATTTATTTCTGTCCTCACTGAGTGTTCCTGCATCAGTGGAGAGTCATAATAAAGGACAAAAGGACTTCTGCAGACTGGAGCAATACCGGACTGTCTGAAAACGCTCAGGATCCATAACCAGCAGCTTGCAAAAATGAGGGAAAGCACAGAACCTGCACTCGGTCCTGATAGACTTTTAGAGAGAGTAACATCCTCGCTAAATGGTTTAGTGAGAAAAATAATTGTTAGAAATTGAAAATTAATTCCGATCGCAAACTCCATCCCTACAGGAACAGCCGTCCAGCCAAAAAACCCTTCTCATCAGCGCAGGATTTGTCTCGGTGTAACGTGCGTCACTTTCAACTGCTGTAGTTTATGTGAACCCGCTGCTGGAATTAATTTTCTCTGAGAATTCTCCATTTATCAAGTTTCTTTCACAACCTACAGCTACGTGGCTGGCGCTGGCGGTGCGGCCGGTCTGAAGTTTGAAAACAAATCAGAGGGAATTGTGAAGGTGTAGAGTGATTGGGCTGTAAGGGCTGGTCCAACGGCAAGGGCTGAGAAAGCCAACCCAACAGACAGCTTTTATGGAATCAGACGGAGAGTTAAAGAATACACTGAGCACCCTAGGACAGGTTATTAAGGAGTCAAGGGATTATATTGTTGACGAGGCATCAAGCCAAACAATATCTGCCCGAAGCTGATAAGGAAAGGGAGGGGTTAGAAATTAGAGAAGCATAAGCAGCTAGTTTTACGATGCTGCTTTGTATAAGGAGGATCTGCAAGGACCGGGCCATGGTTAGCATAACCCCAGTACTAAACAAAACTGTCTAGGCATTTACTCAGAAATTATATATCAATGCATCTAGCCTCATGTGGGACAAAAGTGTTTCATGAGATCAAATAAAGATACCCTTGGAAAAATCGACAGCCTGAGAACAGCCACATGTTCTCAGGAAGTGGAGAACATGCTTGAGCTGGTTGGAATTCCTGGCGGATATTATTACTGCAGAGGTGCGGGGTGATTTGCTAGAGTACAAACAAAAAAAAGACAGAAGTTGCACTGTGGTTATTGGGATATTTTGATCACATAAACATCTTGGACTTTAAACCGTGTGGGTGAACGTTCTTTGCTTCATGAATGAGTAAAACCAGTTAACGAAAGATGCTTCTGAAACTGTTTTGGTTTAATATTTGTAAGATGTTACCAGACTCATCCTTTGTGTTTAGGATTCCTGAGGTGTTGTAGGACTGGACACAATGAAAAATAAAGCCTTTGTGAGTACTCCTGTTTCAGCTGATACAGGCAGCAAAAAGCAATTTAAACCACTCCAGAATTTCATTGATTTGTGTTCTGCTACCTGGAAGAGCCAGCAGAGCAGCAGAGGGATAGGAGAGTTCACTAGTGTAAGCAGGGCTTTGGACAAGGGATATTTAGTGTAAATTTAGCAATATCCTGCAACGCTCTGGTCTGCTTAAGGCTAGGATCACCTCAGGATTAACGGGTTGGTTTGCCTTTTAGCTGACCTACTGGGATCAGCGGATTTCTTGTTGACTGACAAGGTTGAAATGCACTCAGGTAATTGTCTTGAACAGATTTGGTATTAGGTGAGGATGAGAGGGACTGGCTTCAGTGAGCACTGAAGAACTTCTTCAGGAATAGTAAACTTTGCAACTGTTGATCTTTCGTTATTACCGTAAAATTCCAGATTTCACGGGTTAGGCAGGAGAATTAGCAAAAGGCACAGCTTTCCTACAGATCTTAAGGGAAGAGCTTTCAGTATCAAGTCAGATTAAGAGTAAATTGTTATATGAGTTAAATAATAGTTGGATTCTGAAAATAGATGCCAAGTATTCTATAAATTACAAGTACTCTCTACGTAGGGAAAGTACTAGAGGCTGTTATTCTAGTTAATGTTACTCTAGATTATTACTCTACAAGTAAAAGAGAGATTTAAGTCTGTGCATCCTAAACTGTTTTGGTTTTGAAATGAAAAAGAAAAAGCAAAAATGGCTATATATACACAATCTGTACGGAGTGGTTGCTTCTTCAGTATTTATTTCAAACTCTCACAATGAAACCTTTCCTCGTGACTGAAAAGCAAATGGAACAAGAGGCCATGAGCAGTTACACATATCCATATCAGGGAGCACTGGATTCCAGCTGGGGAAGGGGAGATTTAGACTGGAGATTAGGAAAAAGTTCTTCAAAATGAGGGAGGTTGATGGCTGGAGTGGGCTGCCTGGGGAGGTGGTGGGGCCCCCATCTGTGGAGTCATTGAAGGTCAGGCTTGAAGAGGCTCTGAGCAACCTGACCTAGGTAGAGGTGTCCCTGCTTGTGCAGGGAGGTTGAACTAAATGACATCTGAGGGTAACAGAGCATTGGATCAGGCTGCCCAGGGGGGCCGTGGAGGCTCCTTCTCTGGAGAGGTTTAAGACCCGCCTGGATGTGTTCCTGTGCAACTTGGTCTAGGTGANGGGGTCCTGCTCTGGCAGGGGGATTGGACTGGATGATCTTTCGAGGTCCCTACCAATCCCTAATGATTCCATGATTCTATGAAAGGTGTGTAAGTTCTGTTTATAAAGGTCTTTGTGTGTCTGTATATTGATATATAAGCATACTAAAAAAATGGTGTTGAAACAAGTAAGAAGAACATTTTCTCTTCTTTAGCTGATATCCAGGTTTCTACAGCAACATTCACCCTTTTATAGGGTTTTTTCTTTTGAGTGTAATGTGTCCTGTACATCACTTTGTCAAGCAGCCACTGATTTAAACAGGAAAGACAAGCGACTGTGGGAGCAGCAGAGCATTTCTGCTCTTCTCTTGTTGGCACCGGCTGTGTTTGATGTGTGCCAGCCATGGCAAACGGGAGCAGCACTACCCCTCAGACTGCTGAAAGTGCCAGACGAATGCTGCCGGTGCTGGGGAAATTTTCCTACTTGGCAGCAGGATTAATCTCAAACAGTGTGAAATCTCACCGAGGGCCACTGTCCCTGACACAGCTGCAACATATAGGGGTGCTCTTCTACGTTCAATTGCTATTGTGCAAAGGTTTTAAGGTTGAAGTTGTGGCTGCTAATGATTCTTGGTTTCGACTGAGTCACTGAAATTTTCACCAGATTTTCAATTTAGCACTAGACTTGTTTTTTTTGGCTTTGGATGTATTGAAACGGTTAGGCTTGTTAGACGTAGATACTAGTCCAGATGGAATTGAAACCAGATTTCTAAAGCAAGGAGTCTAATGAAACAAATTATTGACACATTTCCTTACTTCCACTGTAGTTTGAAATATTGGGCAAATAAGTAATATAAATTCACAGCTTAGATAGCTCTTGGAACAAAGGAAGGCTATGAATTCTTTATGGTCAAACATGATATATAATCACTCAAGTAACACTGCTTTTCTTAAGGCTGCAGATGTCATTTTTGGATTAGATTGTATATTAGGTTATGTTTTTTATATGAGCAGAATTAGGATTATTTCTCCTCTTGTATGAAATAGCCTGTGTTGCAGTCTGACATCTCTTGTTGTGGGGTGCAGATCTATAGAACAGTTGGCTTCAGTCGTATTGTTCTAATGGCTTAATTGTTATTTAGTCCAGAAAATGGCAACGTGGACAGATCAAAATCTTCTCAGAACTACAACACATTCCTCAGATACTCCAGAGATTTATTTCCACATTGGATCCCATTATCTGCAATTCTTGCAATAATCGTTTTATGTCTGTCTATAAACACACAGCAGATGCAGGTTCCCCCGTCTCTGAATGCCCTCATGGATTCTGCATCAGTGTCCAGTGGGTTTCATACTCCTTTATTAACCCATTCAAGAGCTGGACTCGTGTTTGATTGAAGAGCTGAGAAATACTTTTTCATTGTCTGGGCAACACAGAGCTCCAGAGCTTTGTTTTATGCAATGTATCTGATTATTTCATTCAGTGAAGGGGCGGAACTTCAGGATGTCATGGTGAGACTCGTATTTTCCTTCTAGATTCATGGATTCATAGAGTGGTTCAGGATGGAAGGGACCTTCAAGATCATCNTGCTCCTACCACTCCAAGCCCTTGGAAACAGCCCCTCCCCAGCTTTTCTGTAGCCTCTTCAGGTACTGGAAGGCTGCTCTGAGATCTCCCCAGAGTCTCCTTTTCTGCAAGATGAATAGCTCAACTTTCTCAGCCTTTCCCCTTAGGAGAGGTGCTCCAGCCCTCCAGTCGTCCCCATGGCCCTGCTCTGGACATGTCCCAACAGCTCAGTATCTTTCCTGTGCTGAGGGCACAAGCTTCATCTCATTGTGGGCTACCTGATTGGAGAAAAGTTTGGAACCAGGCCAGTGGCTAAAGCAAAAGGGGTCTTATAGCAAGAAATGGCACCAGCTGGAACAGGAGGAGTATTTCTGCTGCTTCTCATGGTTCTTACACCTCATCCTGAGAGCTTAATGAAGCAGAATAGAGTGCTGACTGCAACCTGTACAGGGTTGATTTACACTCCAATCATGTTGTTTTTGGAGGGACTCAAGGTAAAAAAGTGTTTTTCCTTTGGGTGTTACTGGAAGAGACACACAACATCAAATACCCCTTTTTTCCCCATTAAATTCTGTCAAAGACATTTGAGCAGAGTAAAAAATACTTCCCCTGCTGCGCTCATTGCTCCTAGCTTTATGCGGTTATGATTATCAGCAGGAACTTCTTCGCAGGGAGGGTACCAGAGGACTGGGTTGTGGAGCCTCCTTCTCTGGAGATGTTCCAGACCCACTTGGATCTGCTCCTGTGCAACTTGGTCTAGGTGATCCTGCTGTGGCAGGGGGATTGGGCTGGATGATCTTTCCATCTCCCTTCCGATCCCTAATGATTCTATGATTCTAGTAGGGTCAGAGAAATGGCTAGGTCTGAATGACAAAGGCACTAAAACAGGAACACACTTTCAGACCATAAACCTTGCTGTTCTGTTACCTAAAATATAGAGGGCAAAGGCAGGAAATGCAATTTTCCCCACAATTTATCTTTTTCAGAAACCAAATGATTATTGTTTCTTATTTATAGTGAATTGTAGATTTTCATAAGTGGAATTTGGGAGTGAAAAAGAAAGAGACAATAAAAAAAGCAGAATTCTTCCCCCAGAATCCCCAAATATGCAGCCCTTTCATTGGAAACCCAAACACTTCATTCCAAGGTTTTCAGTGAAACCACAAATATTTCCCAAACAAATTCTCCTGGCCCCGAATAATTCAGTTTAATAGCAAATCTTCGGTGACAATCCTTGTTTTGTAGATGAGCACCGTCATGGTTTGGATGCTGGGTTGCAGAGGAAAGAATTTTCAATTCAGATTTTTGAAAGCACCTTGGTTTGTCACACAGTTCACCCTTCTCAGACACAGAAACTTTTCAGATCAGTCTGGAATAAGTGCTGTACCCGTCAATCCTTTATAAGGTAATACAAGCCAGCAGGGTGCCCAGGTGGCCAAGAAAGCCAACAGCAAGCTGGCCTGGATCAGGAAGAGCTTGGTCAGCAGGAAAAGGGAAGTTCTTGTGCCCTTGTACTGGGCCCTTGTGAGATCTCATCTCTAGTACTGTGTTCAGTTCTGAGCCCCTCATGATAGGAAAGACATGGAGATGCTGGAACAGGTCCAGAGCAGAGCTACCAAGCTCCTGAGGAGTTTAGAGAGCCTGAGGAGAGGCTGAGGGAGCTGGGCAGGGTTAGTTTGGAGAAGAGGAGGCTGAAGGGGGACCTCACTGCCCTCTACAACTGCCTGAAGGGAGGTTGTAGAGGGGTGGGAGTTGGCCTCTTCTCCTTGGTGACTACTGAAGCAGGGGCACTGCTCTGTAGTTGAGGCAGGGGAGGGTTAGATTGGATCTGAGGAACAAATTCTTTGCAGCCAGAGTGGTTGGGCACTGGCAGGGCCTTCCCAGGGAGGTGGTGGAGTCCTGGAGGGATTGAAGAACCGTGTAGCCATGGTGCTTCATATCCTGCTTGAGTGGCAGCATGGAGGGGGTCAGTTTGTGTTTGTCAGTCTCACAGGGATTGAGGTTTTTTGTGGATGTAGGGATGGTTGGACTTGGTGATCTAGGAGGTCCTTTCCAACCAGGATTATTCTGTGATCCTGTGACAGCATAGAGATTTTATCTGGATTGGAAGAAACCTTGTAAGTGTGGAAATATAAATTGCCTCCAAAGACTTTGGAGAGAGCTAATCAATGTAGGCCAGTAACATCCCCGGTGTTAACATCAACCAACCCAGTAAACAGGTTAGCTACACAGCAAGCAAAAATGGATAGGAGGAAATATTCTTCACAACTACAAAGCTGCATTTGAAAATGAAAAATACCCATGGAGACTGCCATGCTCTGCCATGCTAATAGAAATTATTAGCTATACAAATTATTAGAGATCGGAAAAAACAGCAAATGCCTTTGTTTGACCAGCAGTGTCTGAACCGGTGTCTTTTTCACGTCCTGCTTTGTGTGTGTCTACCAAGAGTGTCAAGAGATAATCAGTTGACAAAGGCTGGTTCCCTTTCCATATCTGTCCAGAAAAGAATATAAACTGAGCGAATAAGAATCATGGAACCTTGAGGGATTGGAAGGGACCTCAAAAGATCATCCAGTCCAATCCCCCTGCCACAGCAGAATCACT
>VZRI01006298.1:337747-420151 GCA_013397515.1 Upupa epops
AGGATCCCCTAGATCCAGTCACACAGGAACAGTCTAGGCGGGTTTTGAAGGTCTCCAAGGAAGGAGACTCCACAACCCCCCTGGGCAGCCCCTTCCAGGACAGTGTCACCCTCACTGGGAAGAAGTTTCTTCTCGTCTTGATGTGGAACCTCTGTTTCAGCTGACACCTGGTGCCCCTTCTCCTATCTTTGGGTGCCACTGAGCAGAGCCTGGCTCCTTCCTCCTGGCAGTATTGGTCTCTGGCAGCAAGCTACTCACTCTACAGGAAGGAAGAGCAGAGATTGGAGACAAGAACCACTGCAGGAGTCCATGAGGAGAAGTCTGCCCAAGGGTTTAACAGAACAAACAGCACTAAGTGAAGCCATCAAAGAGAGGTGAAATAATCATCTCTGGTGGATGGAGATGAACTCCATAGCAGAAATTTTACAATTAAAATAAAAAAAAGGTAAAAAATAATTTAAAAAAAAAAAAGAGAGAGAGAAAAAAAGAAAGAAAGGGGAAAAAAAGGAAAAATAAAAGGAAAACAATTGTTTTAAAAGAAGAGGATTAAAACATCTATCCAGGAGTTCTGCTCCATTACACAGAAGAAAACAAACCAGTTGTTCAACAAGGCAACTGAATGAGGTCAGAGTTGAGATTTGTAGTTTCCGTTAGTGCAGACAATGCTTCTAAATAAAAGCACGAGAGGGCTGCAGAAGGATGGAGATCCACATCTTTCAGTGGGAGAATAAATATTATCCAAAGCTGATTTATTTACTGGTGTGTTCTTGTCTCATGCTGAAAGCATGAGCTGTTTCTCAGACAGCGTGTTACCCAAAATTCCTCTAAGAAGGAGCTGCTTTTAAACCACGGCGTTAGAGTTTACCAGCTGTCACTGTATCACCATTGAGTTGTAAATATCACATAAAAGCACTGAGTAAAATGGCCACACCATTTCTTTTAGGCTTTGGGGAATTAATTGGACACTAATTCACCTCTAATAAATATATGAACAGATTCCTCTGCCTAATTCTTCATTTTCCTCCCTTTCCTGTGCTTTCATCTTTGCCACTCTCCCTACTCTGTTTGTCACTACCACTTGCTGGCTGCTCATTTCTCTTCAATTAATGCAGTACCTACATGGAAGGAGACATTCAAGACCCGCCTGGCTGTGTTCCTGTAAGACTTGGTCTAGGTGTCCTGCTGTGGCAGGGGGATGGGACTGGATGATCTTTTGAGGTGCCTTCCAATCTCGAATGATTCTATGATTCTATGTCCAATGTCAGGATCAGAATGGGCTTTTGTGTGTGTTGCTCCTCACGGCTTCGTGGGTGATTTTAAAAGTTAGGGTGGTCTAAATGAAAACAAGAAGCAAATACAATTAAGCAAGAATTTCTAAGAAAAGGAGGATAAATTGAACACAGAGAGATGTTAAAACTGATCCCTGTGGTGTTAAAAGTCATACAAACCAGGCAAGAGATTTCTGGCTGAGAGATCACTGGAGATTTATCTCTACCAAGCAACATAATTGAATCACAGCATCACGGAATGGTTTAGATTGGAAGGGACCTCAGAGACCATCCCGTTCCAACCCCCATGATGTGGGCAGTGACACCTCTCACCAGATTAGGTTGCCCAGAGCCCCATCCAACCTGGCTTTGAACACTCAGGGAGGGGACATCCACAGTCTCCCTGGGCAACCTGCTGCAGTGCCTCAGCACCCTCACAGGGAGGAATTTCTTCTAAGATCTAATCTAAATCTATCCTCTTTCAGCTTGAAAACATCCCCCTTGTCCTAGCACTAGAGTCCCTTGTGAAAATACCCTCTCCAACTTTCCTGTAGCCCCTTCAAGTACTGGAATGAAAGAGAGCAAGCAGCTGCAGCACTATGATCCCAGCAGTGGTAAGCTGCCTTCCAGCCAAGAGCTTGCTAGAAAGACAGGACAGGAAGGCTCCTTCTACCTCTGCAGGATCCCACCTGCCCTGTCCTCCCCTCTGAAATCTAGTTTCTTTTCATCCATGTCCTGTCATAGCCCACCTGTAGAAACCTCTTTCCTCCTTCTTTGCTACCTTCAGGACACCACCCACTGCTCAGCATTCTTCTTCCCAGTCACACCTCGCATGCTCTGAGGACATGAGCAAGAGAAACAGGCAGTACCCTTCAAGTTGTATCTTTGTCTGTGGAATTCAAGAAACATTTCAAAGATTGACTGAGAGTCGCATGATTCGAACTTGAAACAAGAAATAATCCCGTGATTTTAATAGAGAAATTGGAATAAAAAATTCAGAGATATAGATTTTTAAAGGTGAGAAACCCGAATTTCTGAATGAATGAAAGCAGGTGGCTTTCCTAGCATTTGCCTACTAATATTTCTTACAAGGAGAGATGGTACCTCCTAAAGCATGGCCAGCCTGTCAGAGGAAGATAACACTTAGAGCAAAGAAAATCCTGGACTCTGCAATTTTAAAAAATGTTTTATTATAAAGGATAGGAAACAAAATCCACAATTTTTTGTTCAAACCCAGATAAATAAACAGGAAGCTTCATGCTTTTGAATTTAAATGCCTTTTGCCAGGTGATCTGCAAACCTGCGTTCCTTGGAGACCTGAAAACACACATCTTGGGAGAAGAGGGAGGAAGAAGGACCGTGAATATATGAAGACCATTGCAAAACACTGCTGGAAACTGAGAGAAGGCAGCTCTGCATAGCAACAGTTGAGAAAGGATTAGTTAGGTAACTTATTCAGCACAAGAACCCTCAGGCAAGATTGTTTCAAATATATATATAAATATCTACAAATACACAAACACATTGCCACTTGAACGCCAACAAACATCAAATTGTAACCAAACCAAGAGAACCCTGGGGGATCTTGTGATCTTTAATGGGAGGTGTTTAAAAATATCCAAGCAGTTGGTTTGGGTGGTGTTTTGGTTTCTCTTTTCTATGTCCTACATTTCTATTCCATAGAAAGAATCTGCTACAGGAAAACCCCCCAAGAAGTAGAGGTGGAGGGGAGGGAAGCAGTCGTTACGTTATTGTCATCCCTTAAAACAATCTGATCTTCGTTGTGCTTGACCTCAGGAAGAATTTGGTGAATGAAACAAAGCAACAAACAGAAGCAGAAAGCTCTCACATCTCGTGTTGGTCCCAATTCAATCGAGGTGAAAGATACTTGTGATTTCAGTGAGAGCAGAGTAAGCGTTTTGCTGTTATAGATAGCAGAAGCAGAAAGACTGAGAACTCCTTTCCCCAAAGGATTTTATTCGCATGACTACATGGCTAAGGGTGTAAGTGAAAAGTGTGGTCTCGATACGCTCACCAGCCACCCAGGTTCTCTGTTTGCTCTCACAACAACTTCATCTTTTCCAATAGTCGAACTGTGCATCTTGCCTCACGCTTCTGCAAGAAAATTCCACGTTAGCAACCTGTGTTCTCGAGGTCTTTCAATATTTATATCCTCTGGAGGCTTCGCACCCTTCCAGTAGGGTCGGGGCTACCTGTACAAATTCAACGACCGCTAGCGGAAAAATGCTATTTACAAGTTCACGCTCCTTTATTTTCTCTACAGTTCTGGTGAGCAATGTTTTATATCATAGCCGAAGCACTGTGTAGGACTGGCATGCTTCTGATAGTCCCAACAAGGTAATAGAAAAGTACAATACCGCTAAATGGCGCACATGCAAGGATACCGTAAAATGAACCTTAAGCTATGCACGTATGTCATTTCTATATACCCTAACGGGCTGCCTTCCTGTGTACTCCTGATGGGAATATTCCATGCAAAAGCCTCTATTTTCTTTAGATATCACATTCTTCAAACCTTCCATGAGTTTTTCTACGTGACATTCAGGCTGCCTTTAATGAAAGAAGGGAAAAGCCTCGAACTTTTGTTATCACACTATAAATCCTAGCTCAGGGATTACACCAATTATCTGATTTACCTCTACAAAGCAACTGAAGAATTTAGGCTTATTACCCTTATCGTTCCTCGTACAGTCGACTCAGTTTATTTATGAGAAACATGTCCTTCAAGAGTTTCATGAAAAATAATATTCGCACAAATTATTTGACTCTGGGATTAACAGAAATCCATCCACCCTTCACATTCAGTTCATTTAACACAAATGGTATTTGGAGTGGTCACGTTGAGTGCTTTAGGATGAGTTTTAATCAAGTTGTCTCTGTAACCCTTTCTCATGGGTATTACGCTGGCATCTCACTGCTGAATACTGTTTCATGCAGCAGATCGCGGTCGATACACTTCAGTTCTTCAAATTCTGATGCTGTTGCTGAATAATCTACCATGTTTTTACATCTTTCTCTGAAAAGAGTTAAAAACAAGTCCACTGACATGCACCAGGTTTGGGCAGAATAACTAGATCCAGTTGTTCTTTCTGGAAAATCATTGTAGCCACTTTCTTTTAAACCAAGCCTCCCTCAGTCATCCAAACAAGGAGAGACTGTTGGGGAGATTCTGTGGGTTATGGAGGGATCATGAAGTGACTTTGCACTCCCTTTCAAGAAGATCTTCACATTTTCTCTTCAGACTGTGATAGTGGTTCTGCTGAGGGCAGTGTTGTCCTGGTTTGCTCTGGGATTCATTGCTGAATGCCTTTAAAAGTCTAAGGGTCGAATCATCATGGTGGTGGAGCGCAAGGAGTAGCTGGGGCCTTTGAAATAGTGCCACTTGATGCCATTGAGCTTCCCGTGGTTTTGCCCAGCTGTGTAGAACATCCCGTTGAGATTGGAGGGGCCGCAGGCATCAAACCACCACCCTGAAAGCGTTAAGACAAACAATTAAACTGCAAGAACACCAAGCTTGTTTATTCTATTTCTTATGTGGAGCGGATAAGCAATGTCTGGTGTTTCCAGGCTCAACAAATACTCCTGGCACAGTGACTCCAAGAGTATTTTCGTATTTCCCTTGTCTGCTCTTTTGTGCCATTCTATACCTGGTGGTACTGAAGAATGCCCCCTTGTATTTATGGAGCTCAAAAACTGCTTGAGTCCTACTTCATCCCAGTGTTAAAAGGAGCATGAGAAGCCAGACCAAGAAAAGCAAAGAGAAATAAGCTCCTTTGCATGTTGAGACAGTATTACAGTTCTTCTGTCTCATGTAAACCTAAGCAACGTAAGTGGTTTGCATAATTTGAATATTGTTTGGTTATGGATCCATGATTTAATTTCATTTACTGTCCTTTTCTGTTGCTGCGGCTGTGTCTGTTCAATTGTCAGGGTGTTTGGTCCTTCTCTCAGGTTAGATACTCTTTGCAAACCTGGGTTGTGAGTATAGTAAGTGCAGTATTATAGATACTCAGCATTTAAACTGGTGAACAAGAAGGTAGGTAGACTCCTTCTTTAAGATTTATGATCAACTGTAAGCCAGACTGAGCAAATGAATGGAAGGAGTAACTGAAGAAGACAATTACAACACTGTAGGATGCTGAGAGTCACCACCTGCAAGCACAGATCCATGGCTTCAGTGATTAGCTAAGTATGCTTGGTTAGGTGACAGTCAGGTCAACTTCAGTCAAGGTAAACCCTTCAGTTCAGGCCAGAATGGTGACAGTCAATCTTTAGTCTGATTATTTTCCATGTGAAAACCTATAATAAGTCCTGAGCCTCCTAATCTTCTTCTTGAAATCTGCTGATGACTTTCTGAGTCAGAAGTAGCAGGATGGACAATTAGATCCATTTGACATTTGCTCACTTCTCTGCAAAGCCTCTGTTTCCACCATCAAAGTGACAAATGTCCATGTGATTACTTTCTTTTCAGTAGTTTTAGACACTTCCTTCACTTGTTTATGGGTAGCAGAAAATCACCGCTTACCTGAATAAACTTTGCTACATAATTTACTAAAAAGGTAATGCTTGCTATCAAAGTTAGGCTTAGAAAATTGCTAATTGCCTTCTCTGCCCCCTCCCCTGCTCTTTCCCAGCAGGATGCTCGTTAACCCGTTAAGCTGTGTGTACAGTTGTACACGTTGTCTTTCAGATTGCCACAGGAAAGAGAACTTCGAGTTAACCTCTGAATAATGAGAAACTTGGCAATGCTGAGATTGCAAACCACCAACTGACAAAGATAGACTAGAAGACACGCTGGCTCCTCTGAAAGTGGAGGGAGTGTTGCTGTGTGTATCTTGATGGGAGTGGAATTTTCTCTCCAACACCTTACAGGGTACCTAGGTAATGTAATAGAAAGATGCTTAGTTCGGACTGAGAAAGGCCAAGTGAATCCCCAGACTGCAAAGAGCTAATATTCCCAATGTCAAAAATTTATTAACCTCGGTGTCTAGGAGCTCTGTTTGTCAGAAAGATTTCTATGGGGTTTTTTTTTCCTAGTCAGATCTACAGGCTTCGTGAGTCTTTAACACAGATCTTGTACACCTTTCCATGTAATGTAGTTGCACTGAACCCTTTCCTTCATGTAAGAAGGCAAATAAAGGTCAGGTGATGGCTTTTGTGTGTTAAATAACACTTTATTTTAAATAAAAAGTCATTTCAACCTGGACATCATAGCTTTTTAATCTTCCCAGGACCCTCTTCAAACACTTTTCAAGCACCACCAGTAGTGGAACTATTTGGCTAATACGTGGCTACTGAATTTTGCAGCCGTCTCAGTGGAATGAAATGCAGAATTAAAAATTTTCAGTGTGTTTCCCACTCTGCCTTCTGGAAATAGAATTAAACTGTGAGACACTGCATGCAGTATCCTAACGTATCCTCCAGTTTCATCACATTCAGGGGTCAGCCTTTTCTCTGCCTCGGATGAACGCATTGTATCAAGGTGCTTTAAACCCTGCCTGCTACTAGTGATGCAATATTGACCACGATTACCCTTCACATCCAGGGCTTACTCTGTCCTTTGCATTTAGAGCCACATAATTTCTGCCGCTTGTCTCGTAAAGTAATTTCTTAGGTTTTGCATAATACTTAGTGGGGTTTTTGCAGAAGTAACACTTCATAGGGAAATCTTGAGGGAAGAATTCATGCCAGAGAAATTCTGGCAACGTTCTATTTTGAGACAATTGACCTCTCTTTGATTACATCGTTATACCTAAGGGGACAATAACCAAAACCGAGAGAGTCGTACAGCTGATGTTTTATTGTAACCAGAGTATAATCTTGTAGAAACTTAAGACAAAGTTAAACAGAGAAAATCTAATCCTTGTTTTTCAAAGCTGGAACACAGATGCAGCTGGGTTCTGTTTATGGTGTTGGGATGAAGACGTGGTGAGCTGTGCTGGTTAACTTTCATCTTAAAGGAACAGCAATAGATGTGTAAACGGCCTTGTTGGGAAGAGCGTTTTCAGCAGTGCTCTACAAAATCTGTGCTCAAAATAAAACGAAGAAGCAGCAAATTTTATAAAGATTTTGTGAGGACCTGCTCAAATCTCTCCTTGTAGATGCCTTGTAAATACATAAATGCATGCTTCTTTCAGAATGGCTTTCAAAGAGCAGCCTTTTAAAGAGCATTCATCTGTATTGTCATTTTTCTCCATTCTCCCCCGCAGTCCTTTTAAAAACTCTTCATTGCACTCAGGGCCTCAGATTATCACAAGGCTTCCTACCACATATCTCAACACCAAAACCCACAAAGTCCATTTCTATCCTTTAAATGGCTGCAAATATGTTATTCAGGCCCCCTGTACATCGGGGAAAACGGGAATGGAAGCAGTGATTTTCTTGGGAGCTGTGAGGACGTGGTGAATGCAAAGCAGGTTTCTGAAAGGGATGCCTGTGGTACTGCCTTCGCTGGAAACATCGAACAAAGCAGCTCCAGAGCTATGAGACACTCCGCCCTAAGACTCACAGCAACTAGATATTGTCTTATTCCCTGGAGTTCTCAGGATTTTCCTCCTGTTCACTCAAGTTTTATGAGAGGTTCTTCACTGCTTTTCATGTACTGAAAGAATAGGTACCTAAACCATACACATTTCAGGGCACATCCTTCACACACACACAGCTGCTCTCCCTCCAGAGGACACTGAATGCCTAGAAATGCAGTAAGATCAATACAATCCATTCAGTAAGAGACAAATACGTTTGAATGGGACGTTTGTAGGGGTTAATGGGATAAATGGATCCTCTGGAAAGTCAATATTTATTTCTAGCCCTCTGGATGTGTCCGTAAAATGAAGCGCGCTCTGCATCAAAGCCAATAAAAACAATTTCTGATGCAAAAACATTGTCCAAAGGACACAGCAATTTATTTTATGAAGGATTTCGATGTTCCTGACATCGTGTACTTCAAAGTGAGATGGTTATACTTAGGCTCTGTTTGACTTTGTATTGGTAACCTCTCAGCTAGAAGACAGGGTGTAGTTTTGGATGACACCTCTAGTTATATGTGGTGTCACTGGACAAAGTCCCAAAACCTGAATGTAAGAGGAAAGATTTAGAGCTGTTTCATCCAGAATTCAAGAGACAGATTGCCAACCATCTCCAATCGATAAAAAAGCTGCTGAATTAACAGCTTTTCAAAGGAATGCAAAGATGATCTGTTCTTTCCAGTGATGGAGGATAGAATAAGATGGAGACAGTTTTGTCAGCAAGCAAAGCCTTCTCAGATTAACAGCAGCCAAAGTCAGTAACAGTTCACTTTATGAGAAGGATTTTCTATCACTGGAAACCTTGAGGATGCACAGAAATACCGAAATACATAGGTAGGGACTAAATGATCTCTGGAAATAACTTCCAGGCCAATGCTCCTTAATTTGTTGAAGTATTGGGTTGACCAGACTATTACTTAACACCGGGTACTTGACATTCTGCAGATTAAATCAGAATTTAGCTGCCAGGGTATAAGATAAAAAGGTATTAGCTTTTCATATCAACTGAATAGTACAGTCCCTTCTTAAGGACCTTTTCATGAGGTAAAAATAACATGAAACTTGCAGCCTGGTGACTATGTTCTGACTTTCTAAACATGTCAATAGAATTAAGTTAGTCACTTCATGGTGTTCTAGCACTTTATTACTGTTGTCTGCACTTAGCCCTGATAAACGTAGCTGTCTGGTAGCCATTCTGCTAGAAGTATGTCTAATGAAATATTTCTAATGTTTCTAGAACAAATCAAGCAAAATGCTGTTCTGGTTTGAAAATTACCAGGTTTTCAAATGTCAGTTGTGGTGCTTTTATGCCAAAAAAGCATTTTATTTTGAAGCTGGAGGTAGCTTTCTTAGCAGACCTCCTGCGTCTGTGTCTGGACTCTACAGGTGGACAGAGTCTATAAAGGGAAGGTACTTGCTGCTGCTTTTTCACTGCTTCTTTCTTTTGTCTCGTGGTTTTCTGCACCATCTTCATCCTGTCTCCTTTTTCTGCTTTCTGATATATCTCTCTAGGAGAGAGAGAGCTTCTGCACCCCCCTCAACCCCCCCCTCCAAGGGTGGTGGTAGGGGAATGAGCAATGGCTCTCAAACCCCTGCCACTGAAGGGTGGAACACAAAGCCTTGACAACAGCTCTGCTGCGGGGGTAGCCACAGCCCTCTTTTGAATGGGAGCTTGTACGCAGAGAGACAGAAGAGACAAGCTGTTCTCCATACCTGCAAACCCCCTTCCATGGGAGTGAACCTGCAGCCCTCCCCTCTTTGGCTGAGGCTCAGATACAGAAAAACCAGCACCAGCTCGTTCCTGTCCTTGGCAGTGGGCCAGAGTAAAGGCAACTGCTCCAATCGCTTTTATCTGCAGGGGGTTCTCCTTTTTACAAGAATGTTATGTAATGACAATCCATGGATACTTCTTTCGAAGTAACTTCTTTACGAAAGAAACAGTATGCCTAAAACATAGAGCCTGAGGCTTTCCTCTGCAAATAGATGCCCATCCAGGGGCTCAAATAGGATACTTTCCAGCAGACTGAGGTTGCTACTCTCAAAGGTTTTATTTCAAGCAAAATATAAGAGAAAACGTGGCTATTTTGGATGGGATGATGTATGAGCAGACTTCTATATTCAGCCAAAAAACCTCCCTCCAGGCCACAGCAAGAACCCTCCATGCCATTCTTCCCAGAGTATCATCAGATTCTGCACTTGGAGGGGAAAAAAGCAGTGAAACACCAAGCAGTGAGTGCACCACTGTTTGGGATTGTCACTCAGGAGTCTCTCAAATTATACATGAGAAATCCATTGAGCATTGCTAAATACATGGGAACTGCCTCTGGTTCAGAAAGCCCCTGAGATGCAAAAGATACTGGGAAAATACTCAGGGGAAGCTGAAGTTATTCACATTGTTCTTATGCCCGTACTGAGGCACATTCTGCTGACTATCACCAGAGACAGGAGACTGCAGCTGGATGGCCCTCTGCTTCCAGTAAAACTGAAAAAAAAAGTGATTTCAATAATCCTACACTTTTTCATTCTAGCAAAACATCTAGCAAGTCTATCTGTCACTGTCAAACTATCTGAAGCATCAGCATTTTAGCTCCACTCTCATTTATCACCTGAAGCAAAGTAAAGGTTTGAACGTCTCAGACTGCAACCAAGACAAATTCACCTCAAGACTCACTCACTACGGGCCAGGTCACAGTAATTCATTTGCCAGGGACTGAAAACTATTGCACAAGCAATTTGGGATGCTCAGCTGACAGGTGGTATCCTGGCAGGATGCTCTTACTTGGTCTTGCACCCACAAATTGGATCTGGAGATGTTAAATTTTCTTCCTTTGACAGTCTATCTGCAGCTCCTTGGAAGTGCTTGCAATGTTTAAAGCTCTGTTTCTTGCAAGAAGTTAAGATGCAGGGATATAACCTCTTGTTCAGTTTGCTAACTTGAGAAACCGTGCCAGTTCTTAAAACACATTTTAGTGTTGCAGAAGTTGTTTTTACTCTTTTGACTGATCTTAATGAATAAATCATTTTAATGAATAGGTTTTGTTTCCCTTTCAAGCAAACCAAGCATCCTCAGTTTACCTTCTCAAAGGCACAACAAGGTTCACAAATGGCCAAGAACCTGGCTTGTGCATTTACTTTGGAAGCCATTCCTGAGTATCATCAGGAAGATAGAGTCAAGAGGCATAGCACGACTCTTGAAAGGACAAGAAACACACACATACACAAGACTATATCGATGCTACTGTATTTTTCTCCCAGGATTTCATCTTTTATTCTTGAAAGAAGGGAGGGGAGAAAGGAGGAGAGCGAATAATAGTTTTGATACTGACCAAATAAAACTGACAACTCAGATCACAAAGAGAAATGTGTGTTTGCCTTACATTTTTCTTTCCAACCTTGGCTATAACCATATCAGAGTCTTGAGCCTCAGCTTATCTCAGCCTTTATTCCTGACATAAATATATTCAGTTCACCTCATAGAGATAACAGGCTCACCCAAACTGTCAAGATAGCCAGGAACCTGCCTGTGGAGTTCATATAATTCATCATTAAAGAGCTCTCTGTGATGTAGCCAAAACTAACAGAAACTTATCATTGCTACTTTGCTTAATTAGTCTTTGTCTGTAGTACAAAACCGAAATCTACCCACAAAACAAATGTTTTGGAATTTAATTCGATTTCTGACATTTCTCAAGGAAGAAGGAAGGCTCTCTCAAGGAGCAAAGCATAGAAAAATGTTTGAGGAGGACTCAAGCATGATTAAAATCTTTCTCTTCTTGAAGAACTACAAATTACTGAGTGCTGTAGAGCCAAAAGACCAGTACTGAGAGTCTAGTCCAACAGACTAGACCCATCTATCTCCCAAGCCTAACTGCAGCTCCTTTTATTCTGCAGTGATTTGTTCTATTTGTGGTTTTCTCAGCCTTTCGTACTTCTCCCCCTTCCTCCTCCCTTTCATTCACTACCAATATATTCCAATATGTGGTTTTTCTGTTGATTTACAGGACTGCTGCAGCCAAATATATGTGAACCTTGTGGAATGGTTGTTCAACACCAGGCTGACCTTAGCGGGGCACTGACCTGCCATAGAAGTCAGGGCAGGAAAATAAACAAACCTCTCAGCTCCCAGAATTAGCTGTCTGGGAGCAAAGGTATTTCCCAGCAGCTCAGATACATGAATGAGTCTGCACTTCAGCACAGACACAACTCACAAGATGCTTCTCACTAGACTCTGGCCTGCCCTGGAAGTGAGACACTTAAATTTAGCATGGCCTCCAAAGGGAAAGGCCATGAAAATAAACTATGAAAATAAACTGCTAAAATAAACTCTGGACTTCTTACCCATTGTCTGTGTCCAGAACTACCTGATTAGATTCTTTTTTTGATAGAGGTGGAAGGGTAGTGTCTGGTCATCAGACTGTGCTGACTTTTAGTAACACAACTCTAAGAAGAAGTTAGGAAAGTTTGTGAAATTGGCTCCTTAAAGGCTTTCCCAGCTGAGTAATTTCCAATCAGCGAAAGAGAGTGAGGAGCTATGTTGTGTGTTTTATATAAACTCCCAGTGATGGGAACCCATCTTGTGTTAGCAGATGTGATAGCCTTCGAGGCTCATATATGCCTGAATGTGGCCTGAGCTGGATTCAGTCCGAGTGCCAGTAACCACAAATAATATCAGCTTAATGGTCCGGTCCAAAATCCTGAATGATTTATACGCTAGAGGATTTTTTTCCACGAAAGTTAGAAATCACTGAGGGAGAGTCTCTGAAGAAGATCACATGTGAAGATAAGGGCCTTTCTTGGTTGTGTGGTCAATGAACCAAAGAATCCCAGTTTAAGTTTTATGCTTTTATGTGGTGTCTAGAGAAAAAAATCGAGCTTGCCTGTATAAGGACTAGGAGGAAACATGATTTGCCAGTGAATTTCTCAGTCTTGTGTGGAGCTTCAGGTGTCTGTATGGGAAGATAATCTCAGCTATTCCTCCTCTGCACTGGGGGAGGAATTATTCTGATATAGTTCCTCATGTGCAGTATATATACACTACATACAGTCATCTACACTATACTTGCTGGCAGTCGGATTGATCTGATGTTTTACCTGTCCCAGGATAACCTCTCTGGGGTTTCTCCTCACCTTGAATCTCCTGTCTTCTGCAGTTCTCCTCAGCTCACTAAGGGTAGTGTTTTAAACCTAGAACAGCCAAGTGCCACTGTTTGAACAGAGGGCTGCAAGCCTAGTAGAACACAGCTGGGTGAACGAATCAGCCACTACAGTTACTGTGCCTCTATGCAGATGTGTAATCGTGCTCATACGAGACAGAATGTTGCAAGTCCAGACCCTGATTGCTTTTAAATGTTAATTTCTAGAACCTATTTGGGTGGTTTGCTCCCTTTTTATATTTTTCTGGCTGGTTCTTTCCATTCTCACAACTGCTTTTCCCCTTCTTTATCTCTGAGTTTCCTCCCTCTTACTCTGCTGTGTTTGCCCCAACAATAACACTAACTCCTTCTGTCCCCTGTGACATTGCTTCAACAGCCTCGGTGCAAAAGTATACTGACTGCATCTCTCAGTAATTCCTGCCCTGCTGAAAGGAGCCTCGGTCTATTGGCAGTACCACAGTATCTACACAGAAAAGAGTAGGTGTAATGATACTACAAGTTCTTTTCATACAGTTCTTACACAACCATGAATTCAGCTTCATCCATGGCTACTTCAGGAAAAGAGAGCAGATTCCTTAAGACGTGTCTCGTATTTTCAGAGTTGTACTCACCTCCAGTTAACATGAGCGCACATTTACACATGCAGTTGTCATTGTCAGCATCTTTTGTACTGAATTCGGCACCATGTAAGATCAAGCTGCTCTGTTTTCCAGCTGTTCCACTGTGACCTTTTAAATAAAGCCTGAAACAGCAAAAGAAAACAATCAGTGTCACCCAAAACAAAAGTTCCAGCTCTCTTTCCACATCAGGTTTGCCTTGTATGAAGTGCACTCAGACTGTGATTTGGCTCAATCTCTTCATTGTTTCAGGTGTAAAATGGGGCGCTCAGGGTGTCTCAGTGGATCTGTCAGAGCACGCTGCCCTCGTTCCACAACAGGACTGAGCTCAGGAATGAAACAAAGCAAAGAGAATCAGAGACAGAAAAAAACATGAGGAGAGGTGCCTAGAGATCTGTAATACAGACAGTGTTTGAGTAGCTGGCCTCTTTACTGCCGCACAGGAATAGTCCTTCCAAGTAACAGCAGCCACACTGTCAATCCCTGGGCGCGAGAGAGGATTTCAGCAGTTTCAGAATTTTTAAATCCACCAGTTAGAGAACATGCCAGGAGCCCAGCTCTGCCAAAGCTGCCTCTGGGTGATGAATGAACGATAACTGAGTTCAAGCCACAGAAATCTTCATAACTTGCAATGTTAATATCCCTTTTCATTAGGAGCCTTGTCAATTAGTTGAAATCATAATCATGACTTAGGAGCCCGAGCTCAGCTCCAGCAAGTTGAGAGCATTTGTGGTGCTCAGTGCTGTAGTGTGCAAAGCCAAGCGTGACGGTTGCAGGGATGCTGAATGGGTGCTGCTGTCCCAGCAAGGGAACACTGAAGACTAGGGCATGTCTGACCTGAGAGTTGCAGCAACACGCAAGAGAGAGAACAGAGAAGGGGAGGGAAAGGGGAAGGGGAAGGGGAAGGGGAAGGGAAAGGGAAAGGGAAAGGGAAAGGGAAAGGGAAGGGAAAGGGGAGGGGAAGGTTTGTACACAATGGTTTTCCTTGCCTATGCTTAAGCATCTCTGTCAAAATGACAGAAATGGATCTCCATGCCTACTGGAGATTTAAAGCCGTTAGCCTTTCATCCCAGGAGCAAGTTCTAGTCATGAAAGCAAGAGAGAGGGGAAGGAGCACCCTTCGTCTGTCTTGCTGAAGCTCTACAGGCAGAAATAGATGAGTCAAGAATATTGTCTCCATTAAGGTAGACTTCTCCACATAAAATAAGATGATATATATTAGTTCTGTTTCTTCCAGGGCAAAGTATATCTTTTAAACGTGAGAACAGTGACCATGAGAACAGTTAAAGAGTTGCCAGTTGTTGTTGCTACCTGTAAATTACTGTTGCATTTTTTCCAATAATTTTGGATAAATAAGAAAGGGAATGCCTGTCACTACAATTGTTTAGATGGAAGAGAGATATGTCACTACAAAGTGGACACAGTGTTAACAGCAGGAGTTAGGGCCCTGTCCCTGGAGGTGTTTAAGGCCGGGCTGGATGAGGCTCTGGCCAGCCTGCTCTAGGGTGGGGTGTCCTTGCCCATGGCAGGGGGGTTGGAACTGGATGATCTTGTGCTCCCTCCCAACCCTGACTGAATCTATAACTCCTTGCCAGGGAGGGTGATGGGGTGCTGGAGGGGCTGCCTGACGGGTTGTGGAGTCTCCTCTGGAAACGTTTTAAACCTGCCTGGACCTAGTCGTGGTGTCCTGCTGTGGAAGGGGGATTGGACTGGATGATCTTTTGAGGTCCCTTCCAATCCCTGATGATTCTATGATTCTAAGTCACTATAAAAAGCAAAGATTGTTTAATAAATCAGAAACACAAGGCTAGCCAGCCCTTACTATCAATTAGAATTATAAAACCTACTTAGTTAAATAAAAAAATTGATCATATGATGTAAGAAAACAATAAAGAAATTAATACCACTTGATGTAGAATGTTTTCCCCAAAGGGGTAGGTCGTTAGGATTATTTACAAGTTTATGCTCTTGCCTTGATATTTTATAAACTTTCCACTCAGCACAGTCTTAGCTCTTGCCAGATATGTTTGATTTTCCCTTAGCAACACTCATTTAGGAGGTCTCCAGTGATTTGAAATGGGTAAAGCTTAGTTTAGCTCTGAACTCTTGTAGGCTTATCATATTGCAGCAGTACAGAGATGAACTGCAGGATGAACCATAGGTTGGCACTACTTTAAGCCAAAATCAGCTGTCAATCAAAAAAACCAAAATCAAGCCTGAAGCAGTAAGTTCTCTTTCTGAGCTTCAGTTCAAGCCTGAGCTAGCCTGGCTTGAGGGGAGAAGTTCAAGACCTGCCTGGATGTGTTCCTGTGCTACATGGTCTAGGTGATCCTGCTGTGGCAGGGGAATGGGACTGGATGATCTTTCGAGGTCCCTTCCAATCCCTAAGTATCCTATGATTCTATGATCAAGTCTGCATAGCATTAGGGCAACTGAATAGCCTGCTAGCTCCCAGGAAGCATTAGATCTCTTAGTACTTAGCCTTAGTAAAGTTTTTAGTGTCTTCAGGTTCAGATTGGTAGGACTGAACTTCTAAAAGAAACCAGGATGTAATTTTAAACTCCTCAGACTCTTTAATTTCACTGTATTCCTGATAGAGTCTGTAACTCTGCAAACAGTAGGCATGGTGGTTCAGCAAACTGCCAAGAGACCTGAATAATTCAGTAAGTAGCTCTGACAACTTGAACTGAGTTTTAATTTGGCTCTTAATATTCTTGTTGCCAGCACGTGAAAATAATTTCCTCCCTCAATTCCTTGAGAAAAATGTAAGACAAAACGACCACTGTACTTCTCCTCTCCTACTCTGTAGAAATGACTCACTGCCGTAACCGTTTGGCATTACTGCAACTCTTTTCCCCATTCTCTTGATGAGAAATGTGCCAGCCAATAAAATACTAATTCAACCTCACCAGAGTAAGAACAGGCAGTCTGCAATTTACAGATAAAATGGCAAGACTAAACACAACATTGAATGGATACGATCAGTTTTCCTGGAGAATTATTCCAGTACAGCCCATGGCAAACCACAGCCTATGGCAAACTACGGTCTATGGCAAAACAAACTCAGCCCAGGAGAGACTCCTTCCCTGGCCCTGCATCCTGCTAACAGAAAACCTTGTTTTCTCTCTGAAGGGCTTGGGCTTATTTTATCGTGTGCTTGACCCCTGCACAAGACAGAAGAACACAGATGTGAGCAAGCAAACGTAACCCAGCCATGAGTAAGAAACAACCACGCATTATTGCAAATGATTCAGTAGCCTAGAGAACCCTCTGCTAAATAAAATTATACAAATAATTAACAATATTAGCTTTTTTCCTACAATAAATGTATTTAATGATTAAAGAGTCTAAGGAGCTGTATTCATTGGGAACAGGTATACCGAACAAGGAGAATTAACGGCATCTAGATCTACAGTGAGGGAAATTTTCCCTAGCATAAGGCAAGTGGCCTGTCATCCCGCTGCGTGCAGACAAATGGTGCTTTGTCACAGCTTACCCAAATGTTTAAAAATGTGTTTATTCTGGATGGTGAACAAGCAAACATATGCTTCTACTAGTTGAAATACATGCTGCAGAAGCCACAGAAACAGTCGCAGCGGCAGTGTGAGCTGCTAGGTTCGCAGCTGATGTCAGGAACATAGTGGTGATGGAGAGGAAACATACGGCAACAGTGGTTTTCACTGCTAACAGGGGCAGAAACATATTTAAAAGCTCCTATCACAACGATGTGTTGAACAGAAATAATTCCCTCTAATCTCTCACTAAACACAGCCCAGAAGAGATATATTAATCTGATACTACCATTTTCTCTAAGAGCTGTTTTTCAACACAATGCTTCTTAAAACAGAATCACCAACCCTTCCTTTTTTCATCCTCACAAAAATCTGAAGTGAATTTTTTCAGCTAGTAGATTTATTACTGATTTTATTAATGACAGTTAAAATCTTCCTACAGAAAGAAAATCTCACCCTCACCAGCGATAGAAGTGTTTGCGTTTCCTGCTCCTACTGAAACTGCTCCTTCTGTTCTGATTCACGGCTGGATAACAGATAGTATGTTCCTTTAGAAAGTATAAGGCCTGTACTAATTTCAACCTTCAGATAACTAGAGATGATCGATGCTTTAGGCAGACATACAAACACTAAGAAGATAATGCAAATTGTTTTGATAGTGTTAAAGATGGATGGGCTTCTTCAGAACTAAAATACAGCGTGAGGACTTTTCTGACCGTGTGCCCAGGACACAGGCAAAGCCAGTGCTAGAAAAAATTCATTAACTGAAAGTGTAACTTAAAATCTTCTTCTCCTTACACTTCCTGGGTTTGGCTGAAGCCAACAGCACGAATGCCAGAACTGATTCTCAAGGGGTTTTTCAGCTCAGAAATACAGGGACACTCAAGAGAATCTCGTATTTTCAAAGCTTCTAAGGTTTCTGTAAGGAATCAGACTGTCTGCTGCATATCTGTACTGAATTGCTGAACCTTGTGCTGCTTATACGGTTTTATTCAAGCACCCATTTCACAGCCATCGATGCTGGTGAAAAAGTCCAGTGAACGCTGACTTGAGATCATATTGATCTGTAAATTAATGAATGCTGTTTGCAAATCTAGTAAAGGACACTGACACAACTCCAGTCAAATTGAAACTTAATACTTCTTCCAAAAGAAGCTTTACGTTCCAAAAGTCTCATAAATACAGCCTGTTGAAATCCATGCAGATATATCGTGGTAGTGGATTTCATAAATCTATGCTTCGGTTGTACTGAGGGTGACATTGTTTACCCACTGTCAGCCCCGTAGGTTGTACATTATCCTAATTAACAAGTCCAGATAAAATAGAAATGACCAACTTTATTTATCAGCACGCTGTTTGTGCTTTCTTTTATCCTGATAACATTTGTGGAAATACTTACCCCACTGTGTCACTGAGAAATATCATTTACAGGCCACAGCAAAATAATTACCACATAGTTTATTTAACTGAAATCAATTAATCCTAAGTGATTCTAAAAGTTGCAAATATTAGAGATAGACCTCTGTTAAAATTTCATATAAATCTTACTGAGATATGTTGGTGTCTGGAAATGAATCTGTTTAAGCACTGTGAAATCTGTGTGGTTTGAGGAGGGGGCTGGGTAAGGTTTGAATTTTACTGGTTTTCTTCTCTGCTGGAATTAGAGCTGAAATTAGCTATTAGGAGGTTAACTACTACAAGTCAATCTCAACTGCTGAATTATGCTGATTAAAGTTGTTTGCTATTATTTGTAATTAGAAGAATAAATCTGTGGAGAAACCATTTAGATGTGTTAATTTCCTTTTTCATTTACAAAGACACAAAAAATAGAGCTTATGGCATTGTCTTCCTTTCCACAGTATTTACCTGAATCTGCAAGATCAGTAAAACCTGTTAAAAGATTCATAGAATGGTTCAGGTTGGAAGGGACCTTCAAGATCATCCAGTTCCAACCCCCCTGCCATGAGCAGCGACACCCCCCACTAGACCAGGGTGCTCAGGGCCCCAGCCAATCTGGCCTTGAACACTTCCAGGCAGGGGCCAGCTACAACCTCCCTAGGCACCCTCTTCCAGGGTCTCAGCACCCTCATCATGAAGAACTTCCTCCTGACTTCCAGTCTAAACAGCCCCTCTTCCAGCTTGAAACCATTCCTCCTGCTTCTACCACTCCAAGCCTTTGGAAACAGCCCCTCCCCAGCTTTCCTGTAGCCCCCTTCAGGTACTGGAAGGCTGCTCTAAGATCTCCCCAGAGTCTCCTCCAGGCTGAGCATCCCAAACTCTCTCAGCCTGTCCCCATAGGAGAGGTGCCTGATATGAATTCATAAACATCCTTTTACAAAACAGAGTTCAGGAACCTCAAACATTTTCAGAGGAAAAACAGCATTATCTCTACATTCAACTTTTACACATTCTCACCATTTTCAGATTTCCCTGAAAGAACAAACTACTATACTGACTACGAGATAAAGCAGAGGTTCATGCATGCAGAAGCTTTTCCTTACTCTAACATCACTGCAGTGAAGTGGATGAGTTCTGTACATGTCTAATTCTTGAGGTTATGTATGTATTTTATATTTTATTTTAGGATTTTAGTTTTGATTCTACTTCTATAATTTTTAAGCATTATTATTTTGATCTTTAATTTTTTATGTAATTTTATTTTAATTGTTTTAATTCATTATTAATGTAATCTTTATTTACTTTTTCTTTTATTTTTATTATTTTAATGCATTATTATTATATTTTTAATTATTTTTTAGTTTTTATTTAAATTTTATTTTATTCTTTAAAATAACAAGTAAAGTTAGTAACTTTCCAAGTGTAGATAGCTTTATATTTCACCTGGATAGTGGACCCTCCACTCTTTCCATAACCCAAACCAAAGCTATATTTTTGAAATAACCTGTTCCAAAAACATCACTGAGGCTGCAGGAGCTTCTCCTTCAAGGAGAAGGCTCTTGTAGGATCACGAGATGGGAATATTTATGCATCTATATAGTGAAAGCAAAATGCTGTCATCCTGTTCAAGGATCACTCTTGCTTCACGCAGCAGTATATTGCTTGGAGTTGTGTGCAATGGCTGAGGCTGCTGCCTCAAAAAGCAGAGAAAGGCAAGCTAGCTCACAGAGTTCCCCTGGAGAAGAGAGTTCCCCTCGGAAAGTGAGTTTTTGGTTTCCTAAAACTGAATGTAGAGTGAGGTGCAACCTGTAATCACCGTTCAGAAATCATTTCAATACTGAATTGGTCACAGCCTATAGAAGGAATGAGGTTTTTAAACTGTTTCCACTGGCACGACAGATAACTGGAACTCTGCACGGGATCTTGAAAATATCGATGGGGATTTTATTTCTCCTTGCGGAGAGCTTGAATTGAAGGAAATGAATCATTACTGATAGAAGTGGAAATAGGCTGCAATTAATTTTTCATCAATTGTTGTTTGATTGTTTATACTTTCTTCTGTGCTAGCAGTGCAATCTTCTTTTTCAATTGGGCTCCGCTGGGTGTTTGGAGATTCTGGTGTTTTGAATTTTTTCCAGCGTTAATGACCTAACAACCCTCTCAAATCATCCTACAGCATTGCTATAATGTGGCTGGAATGGAATGAGTTTACAGCTGCCAACAGACTCTGATTTAAAGAAATAACTTAATGAATAACACATTAAAATAAATATTTTGGGTTCTGCATGAGATTTTCAAGATTTATGATGGGATTCTTGTCAAGAGATTTGTGCTTCCTGCTGGGAGAATCCCAGCAGAAAATACAGGGATATTTGGGGGGGGATATTATTTGCATAGCGCACTGTTAATCAGGATTTCCACTCATTTACCTGTGTTCCAATCTGTTCAGTCCTGTTGTATAAATCAGTTCAAACTTTTTAAATTTCTACTAATTAGATTAATGAGCTAAATCTGGTGTCTGTGCACTCGGACTCACAGCGTATGTAAACAGTAAGGGATGGCCAAGACCCACTTTGTGGAGATAAGAGTAAATGCAATCATTTCCAAATACAGAAACAACATCAAGTAGTTTTAATGAAAATGTTAATTGTCTTGATCTCGCTTTGACTAAAGCATCTATTTCATTTATTTTACATTTTGATATAATCTTTACAATTCTGCAATGCTAATGAAACAAGAGTGGCTTGACAATCGCTGAGAGCTCTGCTGCTCCTGAATCAGAAGAGTACTTAATCACAGAATCGCAGACTGTTAGAGACTGAAAGGGACCTCAAAAGATCAGCCAGTCCAATCCCTCTGCCACAGAAGGATCACCTAGATCCAGTCACACAGAAACAGTCCAGGCAGGTTTTAAACTTCTCCAGAGAAGGAGACTCCACAACCCCCATGGGCAGCCCCTTCCAGTGCTCTGTCCCCCTCACTGGAAAGAAGTTTCCTCTCATTCTGATGTGGAACCTCCTCTGGTCCAGCTGTCACCCGTTGCCCCATGTCCTGTCATTGGATGCCACCAAGCAGAGCCTGGCTCCTTCCTCCTGACACCTGCCCTTTCTATATTGATCCATATTCATGGGGTCACCCCTCAATCTCCTTTTTCCAGGCTCAGGAGACCCAACTCCTTAAGCCTTTCCTCACCAGGAAGATGCTCCACTCCCTTCATCATCTTTGTGGCTCTGCACTGGACTCTCTTAAGCAGTACTTAAGAAAAGATATGCCTAAGTGAATGAGGACCTAAGTAGACTTCAAAAATAATTTAACAAATGAGATGAGGGAACAGAGCAGTAGTAAAAAGTAGGGAAGAGAAAGGAAAGGCTTCTCTTATTCACACAGTATTATTCACACCAGCACTATGACAATTAGTTTTTTATATTAAAGGAGTATGATACTGAAAACAGGATGTAGAAAGAAAATACTTATCTATTCAAGACTCCAGCCTGACTTGACCCCTTTACTCATGACTGGCTGTACTGTACAACACGCTGTGCTAACATTCTGCCCTTTATTATCGTAGCAAGGTTAGGCTTTCATCGTAGGGGCAAGCATGGAGTAAAAGGTAACCTATTTTAAAAGTGACCGAAACACAACAAGTTTCTGCCAAACATTTATAGTTATTCACAAACCCAAATATTGGCTTCACTCTGGGCTTGGTTTTCTTAATGCGAAATAAAGTTTAAAAAATGCCAAAATGACTTATGTGGCACTAAGACCTCTGTAGAAAAATATAAACAGGCTGTTAAAACATATTTCAAATCCCTTGGCGTCATTTGTGGCCGATAAATGGTCATATATGAGTGAAAGGTTCACTGACTGTCACACATTTATGGTCCAAGTTCTTTGCTGGTGCCACACTGACCAGGCTAACAGGGATCAGCATATCTCACATGCTTTTTACCCCCCTAAAAATCCAGGTCACGACCTTACAAGAGCTGCGATTCGCCATAATGACTTCTTTGGTTGAAATGGCACTGAGATTGATACAGAGAGATTGATTCAGCACAACTGAATTATGATGTTAAAAGAGAGAAAATAGAACACAAATGGTGCATGTGCACTGGAGTCAAGTGTGCTGAGCTGTTCCAGCACTGATTTAAAATTGAAAACACATCAGCAACTTGTATCTGTCGAAACAAGACTGGAGACTAGGCTCTGTATGTCACCAGGCAATCATTTGTCTTTCCCTGATTCAGCCTCCACTGTTTTTGAGTCGCTCACTCTCCCATAATAACAAAGATGCTTAAATCAATCTTTGTAGATTAAACAAACAAAAAACCCACAGTGCATCAGACACCAAAACACTTCTCTGCTACGCTCAGAGATGTTGACTGTGGGTAGATTTATGTACGTTAGTAGTTCTTTAGACATGGTGTTTCCCTGTGCTTTGTGATCTAGCCCTCTGCTTCTCCTACATTGCTGCTATGGACCAACCACCACATTACACAACTTATTACCATCCCTTTAGAGAGAGGGAGACACAGCAAAATCATGTGTGCTTTCACCCAAAAGGGAAAACACAGCAGTAAGATAACAACAAATTCTGAAAGGTTGATACAAAGAACGACTCTAGGAAACTGTGGGATGATTCCTTTCCCGAATTCTCTCCAAGCAAAGTCAAAAGGAAATCCCACACCACCGGTACTATCCTGAAGATACAGTGAATCAGTGCAGAAACTATTCCCAGAATCAGGCTCTAAAATGAGCTGCTAAACATAAAAGGCAAAAAAGCCCCTGGACTCGGTTGGCTGGGCAGTTGGTAAGAGACTTCAGAGACTTGAACCACAAACATCCTAGATTAAATAGGGGTCAAACTAAGGATTTCTGCATGTTTTTTTGCAGGCAGATGAAAGCCTGCTCTGTCAGGTCTCTCAGCAGACATGAGCTCATTCTGCCCACACTATCCTGGCTGGAAGCTGTACTGTGGCAGTAGGCACGACACCGAGTCTACTCAGCAGCAGGATACATTAGCCTGGGCTCAATGCCACATTGACAGGTCTACAGAGCTCCTGTTTAGCTCAGAGAGTGGGCAGAGAGCTCAGAGAATCAACAGCTATATATGCACACACAGGCCACTCCTCTGTTAGAAATTGCTCAGGGCAGGCATGAAGATCCCATTCTTCTTTGCTTCTGCATTGGGGAGACTTGAAGTTTGAAATTTTGGCTAATGGTGAGGATAGTGTGTAGTCTTGAAAACTTCTCAATCAGTACTTAATTGCTTTTATCTGGAGATACTATCATTAATACTAAATAAATAATATAAAGACTTAGTGGTCAAAGTCAGCCTGATAGAGATCATGGTCACCCACAGGAAGAATATAACCTATTGAAATCAGAGAGACATCTCATTCTTTGTACCCATAGGATCATGGAATCATTAGGGATCGGAAGGGACCTGGAAAGATCATCCAGTCCAATCCCTCTGCCACAGCAGCATCACCCAGACCAAGTCGCACAGGAACACATCCAGGCAGGTCTTGAACATCTCCCGAGAATGAGACAGCACAAACACCCTGGGGAGCCTGTTCCAATGCTCCAGTACCCTCCCTGGGAAGAAGCTCCTGCTGATATTGGTATGGAACCTCCTCTGTTTCAGCTGGCACCCATTGCCCCTTGTCCTATCACCAGATGACCTTGAGAAGAGCCTGGCTTCATCCTCATGATACCCACACATCACCTATTTATAGACATGAATGAGATTTCCTCTCAACCTCCTCCAAGCACATGAGACCCAGCTCCCTCAGCCTTTCTTCATAAGGGAGGTGCTCTACTTCCTTCATCATCTACATTCTACACTGGACATCCTTCATATATCATCGCTTTCTGAGCTGCCATTTGGAAGTGGCAATTTCTTCAGTTTTGATAAAAGTTGTGACAAAGACAATGTCCAGGTGATAAAATTTGAGCTGGACATGTATTTGCATCCTAAAAATGTTTTTCACTTCCCAACATTCACAGAGTAGTGAAGATAATGACACCACCATGGAATTTACATTTAAAAACCTATTCTAATAGAGAGCTATTTTGTAATCCTGCATTTTGCTGTGAGTTTGGGGCCCTTCACTTCAAAAAATATATAGTGGTACTGGAGTGGGTCCAGAGGAGTAAGAAGGCTGGAGAAGGGACTTGAGGGAAAGTCTGATGAGTAGAGGCTGAGAGAGCTGGGTGTGTTCAGCCTGAAAAAGAGGAGACTCAGGGGGGATCTTATCCCTCTCTACAACTCTCTGAAGGGAGGTTGTAGTCAGGTTGTGCTCTTCTCCCAGGCAACTAACAACAGGATGAGAGGGCAGGGCCTGAAGCTGTGCCAGAAGAGGGTTAGGTAGGATGTCAGGAAGCCCTTCCTCATGGAAAGGGGGATCAGACATTGGAATGGGCTGCCCAGGGCAGTGGTGGAGACCCCATCCCTGGCGGTGTTTAAGGACAGACTGGATGTGGCCCTTAGTGCCCTGGTCTGGCTGATGTGGTGATGTTAGGTCATGGGCTGGGCTGGATGAGGTCTTTTCCAGCCTCAATAATTCTGTGATCCTGTGATTCTGAGTTTTGTCTTTTTCCTCATTAACTTTGCATTGTCTCTCACATCCTTTTTCAGCACCCTTGAACTTATAGAATCCTTATGCTACAATCCTAAATCATCAATGTGTCAGTGATTATCTGATGTTAATGAAAGCCTAAGTGAAGTGCAAACTGTGACGTGCTATCCAGAGATAACTTTGGTCACATCCTTCCACATTTGCCTTATGGCTTTTAATCAAATTTTCACTGTGCTAATCTGTATTCTGATAATCATTATAAGTCATAAAGAATTTTAGCACTTATGAAATTATACAAACATTAATTGAAGAGTGAAAAAGTAACAAGAGTACTCAACTACTGACTAATAAAATTGCTGTCACATTTGAAATTAGTTACTGTGTTATTTATCTTTTAATAGAAATCCAGACCAAAACCATGTCGCAGTGATGGATAGACTGAATTTAAACGCTAGCTGATCTCGAAGACGTCTGGATATAGCGCACACAAGAGTTCTGATACAAAGACTCCTCCTGGGTGGCAGATACACACAAGTGTCTCAATGTTACGAAGTACTTTTATTCGGGAACTGCTTTATGTCAAAGCATAGAGGAGATGAAGAAATGACATGGCTGGGTTTTGTACTAAATTCTACACTAACACAAACGTCAATAGGTTTCAGCTCAGTGTAAATGCCCTGACAGAAGTCAACTACAGAATTGTAGTTACTCTTGGTGTTGTTACTGGCAAAGACATGTAAGCTCTTGCCCTGGGGATGTTGAGGTCCACTCACACCAGGATTTTACCAACTTTGTTAAAATATTTGTTTGACATTCTTTCTTAGTACAAATACGCAGAGGTGGCAGAAAGCAACAGAGGTTTAAAAGAAAGCAACTCTGTGCAAGACAAGTACTAGTATAGATTACTCCTAGAGATAATACCCCAACAATGAGAATAGTCATTTTATACTGGAGAAAGGAAAAAATGTCCATTACCTTATAAAACCCTGTGCAGTTTTCCTTTAGGTGCTCTGTCATGCTCTGAGAGCAATGGAGTAGCTGGTGAAACCTGCACTGAGTTGCAATACCTAATGACTAAGTTCTCTTCTGAGATCCCATGGTTATACTTACATGCATTAGTAAGCTCTTTCAGGTTTGCATTCCTGCAGTAGCTCTCAGCAAGGATTTCACTATACTCTTCTTGCTTTGCATGATACTACTCTCACAAAAGTCTACTGAGGTGTTGTTTTTTTCCCTGCAGAGATCCTCACCAGGTAATAAGCAACTGAGCTACCAGTGTTTGCCACTCTCCACTTTTTGTGCTACAGCTTCCTGATCTGAGTGGTCACTCACCACGTGGGAGTTGTGTTTTCCATGCACTCAGTGTAAGAAAGGTTTAAAAGCAATCAAGTTCCTCACAATGCCGCTATAACCAGCAACACATGACCTGCTGCAAACAAGTTGTTCAAGTTTCACTCAGCCGTAGAGGGAATACAAGTGTAGGTCTGTGTCAGAATTGTTTCTATAGTGTTCAGTGTTCAGGGATAGTCCACTCCGCTTCACAACGGTTAATCAAAGCCTATTCATTTCCAATTAGACATAATCCATGGAACTGTGAACACAGTCTTACAATTCCTTCTCCTACTTCAATGACTGAACTGGAACCTGCTCTTTCAGTGAGCAGGGAATTCTTTCCTGCACAGAATCAAGGCTTCACCAAGGAGCCTGTTTCTCTGCAGCAAGCACTGCTGCTTTCCCTTGGGAAGCAATAACTATTGTCAGGATCCCCTCTGTCAAACGAACACATTAATCCAGGGTCTTTAATTTCTTTCCTGAGTAACACAGGACATCGTCTCCTACCTTCAGGCTGTGGGCTGTGAACCATCAGTGGATATAAATGGATGTCTTGCTATTTTCAGAATTTACTAATGGTTGACTCTAGGCAGCTCTCTGCTCTGTGTGCTGCCTGATTTGGCTTCTGTCTAAAGAGCTTATCTCTTCCCAGGCATGCACAGAGAAACGAGTGGCTCAGTGAGAGTCCTGCAGTCTGTTCCTAGGACCTAAGAGCTCTAATGCTGGCATTGAAAATCTTACTCTTACCTACCTGTAGGAACCCATGTATGATTTGTGAATAAGTATTTAAATTCACTAAATCCAGGATGATGCTTAAGTCTAGTAAATCGTTACAAGCCTTTTATTCCAGTGACTCAAGCAACCAGCAGTTTGCATTGATGTGTTTATTTTATGTAGATAAGCTTTATGGGAAAATAAAATACTTTATTCTTACTCATATATTTTCCTTTTCTGAAAAAAATGAATCTAGGAGCCTGAAGGAGGGAGATAAGGACATCCCCACTATGTCCCATAATGATCGCCTTGGTGGAACATACAGAACAAGCTTCTTTCCAGCTAAGTGGTTGAAAAGCCTTGAAACATCTAATGAAAGAAACGTTTCTAGAAGCATAGGAGAGCCATCAATCAATTATTAACAATTTCTTATCCATAGCCTATCAACAATCCCTGGAAGGTGGGCTCTGTGAGTCCATGGAAATGGAAGTATGGAGAGGAGTTACCCAGTTCTAGTGAAGGAATCAAATATATCTGAAGAAGGCAATTGAAAAGCCCAGTTGGGGAAAAAAAGAAGAGCAAGACTGAAGAGAGCAACAATTTAGAGATGGTTGGCAAGATCTAATAATGAAAATAGACCTTTCACTGCTGTACAAGTGGATACACAAAGTGTTTAGATGTCATTGTCAGACATATCCTGAGTAACTCTCAGTGGAGACTTTGCTTTCTCCCAGAATCAAAGGCAGTTGAACAACCAACAGCGTCTACCTTGAAAATCATCTACACCAGTACTTGCCTCAAATCTCCAAGGTTTTCCCCATCATTAATTAAATCATCATTAATTAATTAAACATCATTAATTAAAGAGTTCTAGCATTAATTAAAGAGTTCTAGCATTATATGTGTTAAAATAAAAGACATGATGATAGTTTAAGGGCTTTAAGGCCCTTAAATGCTGTCTGCTATACTCTATCACTTCTGGGCTGATCCTAGTTATATGAATGGGCATTTGACTTTGTAAAAAAGAAGTGTACTTCATGCCTGTAACCAAGAGGTGAGGAGGTCTGTTCTCTTCAAAGACTATTGCAGTCATTGAGTATGTAGATACTCTATCAAAAGGATCTAAAGACTAATAGCAGCATTCATTGTGCATGGAACTGTCTAAGACGGCTAATGATGAAAATTTCAAATCCCTAACTGTTTCAGAGGAAATAATACATCCTTTGTACATGGAATTCTTTGTGCTGCGATGCCTACAGTGAACCACATCATACATTTCAGCTTTGGGCACCTCAATACAAGAAGGACATTGAGGTGCTGGACTGGGTCCAAAGAAGGACAACAAGGCTGGTGGAGGGTCTGGAAAACAAACCTTGTGAGGAGCAGCTGGGTTGAGCTGAGACTGGTTAGTCTGAGGAGGAGGAGGCTGAGAGGAGACCTTGTTGCGGTCTACAGCTACCTGAAAGGAGGTTGGAGAGAGGTGGGGATTGGTGTCTTCTCACAAGTAATGAGTGATAGAGGAAATGGCCTCAGGTTGTGCCACAGGAAGTTTAAGGTTGGACATGAGGAAAAACTACTTCATTGAAACAGTCACCAGGCATTCCTAGACAAGTTTAAAAGTCATGGAGAACTGGAGCTTAGGAACAGGGTCTAACAGTGGGCTTGAGATAGTGGGCTAATGGCTGGACTCGATGATCTTAAAGGCCTTTTCCAAGCTAGATGATGTTTTGATTCTATGATTTCCAAATTAAATTTCTCACTTTTAAGGATATTTAAGTTATAAACTCAGAAAACAATCTTCAATATCTGTCTGTTTTGTGAGAAGCAGTTAGGTGAACTTTGTTAGTATGAGATTTCACTGGTAGTTCTGTAACAAAGTGTAGCTCTAGGGAAATCAGTCAGTCTACTACACAGGGACTGATACAGTTGGATATTGAATTTCTGTTATAGCTGGGTCTGGTGCAGCTGTTTTACCACTCAAACATAGCAGACAGTCACTAGATTTTGGAGAACTTTAGGTTATGAAGTTTCAGAGGGAGAAGAAAGAATTATATGTCACTTTGTGGAGAGCCTATTTTGCTAAATTGAACCTGTTTTCTTGCTTCTTGAAGGGAATGCAAGTGAAAAATGCTTTGGTGATGACAGCTGTACCCCTGCTCCCCAGCCAACTTCCAAACACAATGGTCATGGAAAGTCCTCCACTACTTCCTTATGCATAATCCAACAGAGCCTCCTATTCCTCAGGAGCTGGATATCACATGTCATGTCATGCCATATATATCATTTATCAATCATATATCATATCATATATATTATCATTCCTCTTCCTTCTATTTCCATCACTTTCTTCCACTATTCACTTCTTTACTCAGTCACTACTGTACAGTAGTCAGCACATGTGCTGTCTCATTGTAATTAAGCACAAAGAACAAAACCTTTGTTCCTGGTTCAGGGTGGTCATGGCTACTGTACAATGAGCAACACATGAGCTTTATGGAGTTAGAGGAGGAAAATGATCAGCTGTGGACTGATACTCTACATAGGGATTAATGTGGATTAAGTTAAATTTTATTAATCATGAACTCTACAAGTATATTTTCACCAACTTTCAGTTAGTCAGAGAAAATGTTAGATTTCATTTCTGCTTACATTTGGAGATAGTGCCTGGACTGCCAGTGAGCTTTAGTCACTGATATAATATAGCAGCTATGGCCTGGTTCCAATAAAACTTCTGGTTAATAGACATTGGATCGAATCCCTGTGCTTCCAGCATTTCAAATTCATGGAATATTATTGGGCTGATAGTGTGTTCTTCAATAGAATGAAATTACTGCAACCAAATATTTATAGATATCTATAGAAGCATAAAACATTTGTTCCTTTTATCCATTTTATACCTTTGTTTGGTGAAACAAATAGTATACTTAGGGCAAATGAAGTACAAGGGTCAGGGTAGAGTCTGGCATCCGGGCAAGAACAACCCCAGGGACCAGGACAGGTTGGGGACTGACCTGTTGGACAGCAGTGTAGGAGAAAGGGACCTGGGGGTCCTAGTGGCCAGCAGGATGACTCTGAGCCACCAATGTGCTCTTGTGGCCAAGAGGGCCAACAGCATCCTGGGGGGGATTAGAAGGGTGTGGTTAGCAGATCAAGGGAGGTTCCTCTCCCGTTCTTTGCTGCACTAGTGAATATCTTTAGCTTGGAGAAGAGGAGGCTGAGGGGAGACCTCACTAATATCTATAAATAGGTGAGGGGTGGGTGTTAGGAGGATGGAGCCAGGCTCTTCTCAAGGTCATCTGTGGATAGGAAAAGGGGCAATGGGTGCAAGCTGGAATACAGAATGTTCCACATCAATATCAGAAGGAATTTCTTCCCAGGGAGGATAACGGAGCATTGGAACAGGCAGCCCAAGGGGGTTGTGGAGTCTCCTTCTCTGGAGATGTTCCAGACCTGCCTGGATGTGTTCCTGTGCAACTTGATCTAGATCATCCTGCTGTGGCAGAGGGATTGGACTAGATGACCTTTTGAGGTCCGTTCCAATCCCTAATGATTCTATGATTCTTCCTGTGTGATCACAAATAATCATACCAATATTTTTAAAAGAGGTCTTGTGCATTGAGAGAAGTAACATTGGCTTCTTAATGTCCTGCTGCTGAAGCACATTGCTGTCGAATGTATTTTAAAATTAAAGACACACAGCTGTCCCCATAAAACTCACACTCTCAAATAACACTTCCTTTTACCCAACACACCATTGAGAAGATTTTTTTTCCTCTACTTTAGAAAAAGAAAAGCGAGGATTTGTGATAATTAGTTCAAGCATTGGTTCAAGAATGGTAATTAAATAAATTGGTAGCCTCCAATTTAAGAAATCAGATAGTAAGATTACATCACATTCTCTGGCTCAGGCTTCCTACAAATCTTGTCTTACAAAATCACTAAGTACAAATGCATATAATACTTAAATTATTAATAAATTCTTAAACAAACAATGTCTAAAATTCTTCAGGGCTCTGAGGAGACTATTTTGGCCTTTCAGTGCTTAAAGGGGACTTCAAAGGAAGATGAGGACACCCTTCTAGCAGGTCATGTTGTGACAAACAAAGGGTGCTGGTTATAAAGTAAAAGAAAGGAGATTCAGACCAGATGTAAGGAAGACAACTTTTACAATGTGGGTGGTAAAACACTGGCACAAGTTGCCCTGAGAGGTAGTAGATAGCCCATCCCTGGAAACATTCAAGGTGAGGTTGGATGTGGCTGTGAGAAATTTTGACAGTTGCAGATGTCCCTCCCTGCCTATCGCAAGGAGTGTTGGACTAGAAGACCTTTGAAGGTCCCTTCCAACCCAAAGTATTCTACAATTCAGTGACTCTATTTCATGGATTAAAAACTCTCTCCTACTGGGTCCCATAAAGTCTAGAAGTTGTTAGTTTACATTCAACGGCTGATCTGGTGGTCTGGTTTGTGCAGCAGTGAAAAACTTTTCTGAATAAATGACTGAATACTGGATTATCATGTCATAGCAAGGTGTGGATAAATTCAACCTCTCCAAGGTTTCTGAGGTACAAATAGCTAGGTCAATTAATAGCTTTATTTCCCCTGTTGTTAATCCCGTGACTTGCTTGAAAATGCTGGTCCTGTATCCTGCACAGCAAAACCAGATGTGCATACAGGCTGACACTACTGCTGCTCAAGATCCAGCATCAGTATATCTGCTTTCATTAAGTAATGTGGGGGATTATGAAGTGTGGTGCCTGAAATTCCAATGCATGGCTACTTTTCCTGTTTAATTCTGGAGAGCCTGAAGACAGAGGTCAGAACTGTAATGTGTTACTTCTGCACAGCTCCTAATGACATCAGAACCAACAGACTATCAAGAGTGGGCTATGCAGAATCTGCACAGGGAAGGAGAAGAGGCTGTGTATCTACAAGAAGACTGTTTCAACTGAAGTTTTTACAGTTCTGTGAATAACTCCTTGGAATTTAATTAAGAGACACAGCACTAAATGGGGATTGCAAAATCTGACTCTTCTTCCTCTGTGAAGATTTTACCTGTCACAGTGTAAGACTTGCAGAGATAGTTTTCATTGTATTTACAGACAGCCCTCTGCATACTCATTTTGTGGGAAAAGATTTCTAGGGGTGCTACTGCAGGTTTCACATGTAGTACAACATGGATTTTTCTGTTTTAGTTACCGCTTATCATTACACATCTACTGCTTCAGTATCCACCTTCTCATGTCAACCTTCTACACGGTCATCATCTGGGATAAATAGATTTTACTCTGAATTCCCAGAAACCCTTCTGGAGCTGTCTCATTTTGACAGAGTAACTAGAATATTTTTAACATACATGTGTTCAGCATTACTCTTTTTAATCATACATTCTTCAGGCTAATAAAAAGTAGTAAAGACAATACAAACAGCCCAGAGAAAAAGCAGAACCCTTCTGAAATCACCAATTGGGATTTTATCCAGACTGAATTGAACTTTGTATAATGCTGGGGCTGAATTTTGGAAAAACAGCATGGAATTATTTATATATTTGATCACTTTGTGGCATTTGCTTTGTTTTTTAAGAAAAAATCACTGTATTAGAATGTCAAACCTGGGACCTCAACCTTCACGTGTATAGGGCATGAATGAAAGATGCTCCACTTCATTTCAATACCTTCTCTATAGTTCAGATCTGCTTGATCATATCAGTTTGGAAACTTGTTTTGTTACTGGTTATTATTTCTTAATGAACTGGTATTAATTAAAACTATGCTAGAGTGCAGCCAGCCTACAATTACTTTTGCAAACAGTGTTGAAGAATCACAGAATCGCCCAGGCTGGAGAAGACCTCTAAAATCATCAAGTCCAATCATTAGCCTAAATTTGACAAGCCCTCCACTAAACCATTAAGTTTAGCACCATGCCTACACACACATCTTAAATTCCTCCAAGGATAGGGATTCTACCACCTTCCTGGGCAAGGTGTTGCAATGCCTGATAACCCTTTCCTTAATATCTAAACTAAACTGCTCTTGACACAACTTAATACCATTTCCTCTTGTGCTCGATTGGACAGATCAGCCCCCATCTCACTACAACTTCTTTTAGGGTAGTTGTAGACAGCAATAAGTTCTCCCCTCAACATCATTTTCTCTAGACTAAACAACCCAAGTTCTCTCAGCCACTCCTCATGAGTTTTTTATAAGAAGATTTATGTATTAGAAGCAGCATTTAACGTCAGTCAGTAGCAGGAAATCCTAACAACCTCCAAAAGAAGAGAGCATCTGGTTTGCTCTGCATAATTATTTATAATGAAGAGCAACTAAAACTTTGAAAAGGTGTTTTTGAACACAGAAAACTCTGTTCTGTGTTCGAGGTATTCAAAACAAACACAACAAATGCCCCAACAACTGTGGAGGAAGGTACTGTAAGCAGGAGCTTGAGAGAGGTTTCAACTTCAGAGAAATCGTTTGAATTCTTAGTGGCAGCTTCTCAGATAAAGAGAAAACAGCATTCCCTGAAGGGTGGCCGGCTGCTTGGGACTCTAATAATCAGGCTGGTATTTAGCCTGCCTGCTGGAGTTGCTTCTATCACAGATAATGATGCTGGCAAGTAAAATAAAGAGGTTTTTATGTCATAGGATAGATATTTGTAATAATTTCTAACAGAGCCCAACATGATTTGGGTTTGCAAATATCTGTTAGACATACATCTGTCTGACTAGCTTTTGTCAAGCTTGAAAACCAATGGAGATTTCTACGTGAATTACATTTCCAGAACTGGTACCGTGTTAATCACTTATTTTCTTTAAATGTTCAGATACGCTTGTATAAAAAGAATTGTGGAATTGATTTGAAATCCAAATTCCCCATGGAATGGAGTGAAACATTTTACCTCTTCAGGTTTCCCTCTCTGTTTATTCAGAATAATGTGAATGGAACTGATTCCCTGTCTCTAGAGTAACTTCAGTTGCACGATAAGGAGGCCAAACAGACAGCATGAGGAGAGCTCAGCATGGCCTGTGGCGTAGCACAGGAATCAAAACTGCAGTTCTCAGGCCCAAGTCAAATTTCCTTCTGAATTTTGTGGAAAAGCAGCTTGAACAAGGGTAGCAGTATTTACCCCTGTCACCCAGCATTATACTTTTGGAGGCCTGAACACCCTTTCTGATTTAATTTCTATACTTTTGAAATACATCTTTGTTTTTCTTGTTCAGCGAGGAATTTCTTGGATCTATTTTTGCATTTTTTTCCATATTCAGAAAATATGATTTACACTGCCAAGACTTCTCACGTTCTTCTCATGGAAGTGCATTTCCTTTCCTTTCCTTGGCTTTCATTGCCTTTGTCTTGCCTCGCCTTTCTTTCCTCTTTCCATGTTCCTGTAGATATCCTGGAGACCTAGACTGATTCAGGATGATTTCCAGGGCTGCTCTACTGTCCATCAACACATCAAACCTGACCTGCTTAAGAAATCTCTCAGTACCTGTGTTACCAACTCAGACAGAGAAGCAATATCCTACACCCAAGTCTTTTTTAGAGTCTTCCTTCAAGGTTGTTTATTACAGGACAAAGGACACAGCAAAAATTGATTAAATTCCAGACTTCATCCAGAGCTCTCACTTAGACCTTCCAAGACATTTTTCGTCATTTCTTACCATATCCCTTGGTTTTCTTTATGCTTCTCAGGTAAAAATCTTTCCAGTTGTAGTGAAAAATCCATATCTTTTTGTATTCAATCAGTTCAGAGTTAATGAGTTTAAAAGTCATACAATTTCTTAGCAATTCTACCAGCCAGTGTAAGTAATGGATCATGCTGTATTCCCAGATAAATTGAGTTTACTCTACCTTTCATCATCGAGAAATCAGATGTCTATTTTATTTTTACTCTCTTTAATCACTGTTGATGAAAGCTGTTATCACATTATTGTCTGTTCTCGTATTTATTAACCAAACAATGAACAATATTCATCACTCAGCAGAGCCAAAAGAATTTCAATAGTTTCTTACCTGTAATTCTGCTTTTCATTTCCTATGTGAAATCTGTCATACTGTGAATATGCCCGGTTTCCTTCCCAGTCCATTAATTCAATTCTTAGAGAATATTGCCTTTGGCTTGTTATTGCAAAGATAAATTCATTTCCCAGCCAATGTTCACCTGATGGGCTACCAAATCCCTAGAAGAAAGTTAGCAAAATGACTAGATGTAATTCTCATAATTGATAGAACCTTTATACAATAATAAAAGCATTGTCAGATTTTACCTATGCATTCTAGTTCACAGAATCACAGACTGTTAGGGACTGGAAGGGACCTCGAAAGATCATCCGGTCCAACCCCCCTGCCAGAGCAGGATCCCCTACATCCACTCACACAGGAACAGTCCTGGCAGGTTTGAAACCTTTCCAAAGGAGGAGACTCCACAACCCCCATGGGCAGCCCCTTCCAGGGCTCAGTCACCCTCACTGATAAGAAGTTTCTTCTCATCTAGATGTGGAACCTCCTCTGTTCCAGCTGACACCCAGTGCCCCTTGTCCTATCATTGGGTGCCACTGAGCAGAGCCTGGTTCCTTCCCCCAGACACCCACCCTTTCCATATTGATCAGCGTTCATGGGGTCACCTCTCAGTCTCCTTTTTTCCAAGCTCAGGAGACCCGGCTCCCTTAGTCGTTCCTCATCATGAAGAAGCTCTCCTCCCTTCCTCATCTTAATTATTTGTAATAGCTTACTGTTCTCCAGTTGGACTGTCTCTGCAATAAGTCTACTGATACATATCATGTAGGAGTGTCCTGCAGTTCAAGGGATATTTGAAAGGTCACTGGAACTTATCAGTTGACAATCACCTTCCAGTTACAAGATATTAATAGTAGGAGGCTGCATTTGCACATCCTTCAGTAAATGGACATCATATTCTGCAATGGATTTCATGTAGTGTTAAACCGAGCTACTATTAAGTGGTATCAGTTGAAACAGAAGCACACTATATGCTATAGAAGGATAAAGAGTCTAAGTTAGCCTGGATTATACACTGGTTTCAGGTCAGCTGTGGATGATAGCTCATGTATTTATCCCTAAATTTTTAACCAGCCTACTACCTGAGCAGATACTTGCTGCTCACTGGTACTGGAGGCTGAGAACACATACTGTGCTTGGGTACGCTGAACTGAGTGCACTCTGTTTAAAACAAGCATCTCCTTTTTTGGCTGGGACACCATCAAGTGATACCCGTGGACAAAATGTTTAGTCTGCAAGAATCAACCTCCAGTAGTCTGGGGTGGGTCTGAGAGAAGACTCAAGCTGAAATACAGGAGTTGGCTTTTCTGTTTCTACACATTATTTCATTAAACCTTCTTTCTCAAGTAGATGATTTCCTATACAAATTCCTGTAAATATTGTGATATCTTGCTTTGACCGCAGAAGTCTTTTAGACTGAGTTCCTGCTCCTTATGGCTTTCCCATGACGATGCTTCTGTATCTCTCACGTACTGCTTTGCTGGCATTCATATGCATATTTGCATTCGTATGTGTTTCTTGAAGCAGCAAAGCTTGTTACTCGGGCACATAAGCCCTGTCTACAGCCTACATTCCCCTCTGTAATTTTCATTTTTCTATCTGTTCCTTTGACCTTGTCCTCTGTGCTATGACTATCACACATGGCCTCTCCTGTTCTAGCAGCTCTGGCAGTGTCACAACATAGAAGTCAGTAGTTTGTCTCTGACATCCTCTTTCACCGCTGGTCACTGCCACTTGTCTCCAAGGAAGGGAAAATCTGCTCTGCAATAAATACCTCTCTGGTAGTTTGTTCCCCTGAAGTCCAGATGGCAGCAGATGAGACGGAGCAAACTTCTTCACAGTGAGGGTAACAGAACACTGGAACAGGCTGCCCAGGGGGGTTGTGGAGTCTCCTTCTCTGGAGACGTTCAAGACCCGCCTGGATGGGTCCCTGTGTGACTTGGTCTAGGTGAAACACTGTGGCAGGGGGATTGGACTGGATGATCTTTCGAGGTCCCTTCCGATCCCTAATGATTTTATGATTTGCATTTCTTTGCAGTCTAAATAGTTTTTACAGATCTATTCCTATCAACTCTTGCCCTTTAGGAGAAGATTTCTAGGAAAACCTTTCTCCTTTTCCCCAGTACTGGCAAGCTGAGGGGACTCCCCTTTGACCAGTGGCCCTATTGTATTATATTTGTTTTCTCATATTTAGCTTATGGCCGATTCAAGATGAAATGCATGTTGGGTTTTCTCACATTCTGTGTTCCCATATGTCCTCTGTAGGAACTCCAGGCACCACACATCATTATTATACATAATCATTTTTCTTCTTCGCATTTACACTTCTATCTCCCTTTTCGCACTAAGATGAAAATCTCTCACTAAGTGGTTTGCTCTCCTGACCAGAGGAAATGAAACTGCAGCAAAAGGGAAACAGCAGGAATATAAAAAAAAAATATATAAACAATTCTGAAGAGAGCCACCACATCAGCTACAAACCCAGAATTTGACTATAAGGAGAAACAATACCGAAACTCAGATTAGAAATGCCTAGAATAATGATTTCTTGGGGTTTTTTCTCATCAGAAACAACTTTCAAACTCCTTGCTCTTATGAAAAGAAACCCAAAGCGAGTGGAATATAAAACGTATCTCTGAAGGAAGGAATGTTCCCAACCTAGCGTATTTTATTAAACACCTAATATGGTTGGAAAAAGAAATAAACAAACAAACAGGCACTCAAAGGTTTCCTAGATCTAAAGCAGAGCGAAACAGTACATTTTTGTTAAGCACAGAGTTGGGAACAATTTCTTCAAGTATAATTTTATTATGCCAAACTCAACTGCTTCCAACGTATATTTAGTCTGCAGTTTACTGCCTCATTTCAGACCTGAAGAAAGACTTGCATGCCTGCTGGTTTTTCCAGATACTTTGGCTGACTCAATAACTACTTGTTTATATCTTACTTAGACTGTTGCTCCTACAAGAACGCTGCTACGCTGACAAGCTATGGAAGCTGGAGTGTGCAGAAGAGAATGAAATGCTATCAGCCAAAAAAGACAATAAACATGATTTAACTCTTCATTTCCATTCCCAACCCTAAAGTTGGTGAAGAAAATGACTGGGCCAGGTTCTTTTGCTTTGCCTTTAGCCTTGAAAGTACTTTTCATGATCTTATCTCCAAATACAGCTTTTGCCCTCTTTTGTTTTAGTTCAGCCAGAAAAGTTAAGGAAGCCAGATTGTGCAGTTGTGGTGCCCACCTGCCCTTTATTATTGCACAATACTTTTTGAACGGTTTAGAGGTTGGGATAGAAATTGCACAAACTTGAAGTTCAACCAGGTTTCAGGGGAACTGGTGTCTGGGATGCGTTGCTGCTGGGAGAAAAGCTGAAGGAGAAGTTCAGCAGTTGCATGTTCCAACTGTCTAGCAGTGGGCTCAGACCCACAGTTATGACCTCAGAGGACCTTTGGATATCTGGGGGAGATTTGAGGGGCATAAAAGGGAAATTCAAGCTATTGCCACAGATAATCTTAGAAAATAATTGAGATTCAGGAGATTATTAGTAATGAGAATGGGACCTGCACAGAGGACATGGGACAAATACCCATGGAAAAGCAGACTTCATTACTTTTGCTTTTCATTGGATAATGAAGTGATTGTGAAGTAATGAAATAAAACAATTTTAGTTAATGAAACATTTGTGCTTATACTGCTGCTCAAATCCATGCAGTCCCATATGATAAACTTCCTTCAGCCTTGCTAAGACCATGCTCGTCATCTTCTATGGACAAAGAGTTTGATTATAAGAACATCTGATTGCATAGTATTAAATCTTCAAAGTTAACATCAGGAGCCATCTATTCCAGATCCATCTCTGCCAGTAAATATTTGTTTCCCCACGCATAACAAAATCTGTCAACACACTCGATGGTTTTTGCACTCATATTGTTATAGCAAACACATCCAGAAATATGTGTGTCAAAGTTTTGTACTTAAACTCCAGAAAGAACATGAGGTGATCCAAGCCGTCCCCAGCTATCAAACTGCCAGGAAAAGGAACATCTGTATTTCATGAATGTGTTAGCAGTTAACTGCTTTTTAGGTCCCACTGAAACCCAGTGGGTCGTAAACACTGTTCCAAAATTGCATTTTAAATGACTAAGAGATACTCTTTTGTTATTACTTTTCTATATTTTCTTCATTAGATGTTTCCAAGGAGTTTTTAAAAACGTTATATTCCAAAGATACTCATTTTGCTTTTCCCTTTAAACTTGTAGAATATCTTAGAATAACTGTCAATTTAGGTGTTGTTTTGGCATTTACAGAAGGGTGCTTAATGCAATGGGGAAAGGTAAGAATTTTCCAGAAGTTTTCAGAGTTGTCCTGCATTTTTCCTCATTAGCACTCTATGAATGTCAGAAGAATATAGCAAGGAAATATCCTCACATTAATAGAAGATGCTTTCTTAACTGTCTACTTATGGCCACAGCCAAGTACACATCTGTACTGACCTAGCATGAATTATTTAAATGTTTAATTTGATTGTTCACAAGCATTACATTTATAGTTTTGCTGCTGAAAATTGCATTACGACTATATTTTAGCAATGTTTGATCTAGAAATACGTCAAAAAGACATAAAAATGACAATCAGCGAGACAGGGTTTCTATCAAAGAATAATGAGGTGACATTTTCTTATATTTAGAATAGATTATTCTTATAGAGATGGTAGCAGAATCACAGAATCATTTAGGTTGGAAAAGACCTCTAAGATCATCCAGCCCAGCCCATGACCTGACATCACTACATCAGCCAGACCAGGGCACTAAGGGCCACAGCCAGGCTGTCTTAAACACCTCCAGGAATGGAGATCCCACCACTGCCCTAGGCAGTCTATTCCAGTGTCTGATCACCTTCTGTGATGAAGGGCTTCCTACCACCCTACCTAACACTCCCTTGGAGCAGCTTCAGGCCCTGCCCTCTTGTCCTGTAATTAGTTGCCCGTGAGAAGACAGTTGATTTTGTTTAGTATGGAACCTCGCTGACAGTTTAAGTCCCATTTCCATACTAGATTGAAGCAAAAGAATTGTCTGTTTCTTTATGCCTGTACAGTACATTGTGTAAACTCTAACACAGTGCCCAACTCTTCTGAAAAAAATAGAAAAAGGAGTCATTTGTATTTCTTTTGTAGGCATTAAAGCACTTAGAACCAGGAACCACAGAGAAAATACTTGATTTTACAATATTTACTCTAGATGACATCCAGGTTCTACATCAGCTCATTTCCAATTGCAGGGTGATTAACAGAGTCAAAACTACTAAAGCAGTCACGAGTACAAAGAAACAGAATTTAATACTGGTTTTAAAAATGACCTTAAGAATTGACAAAGTTGATACTTATTCAAAAATAATAAGTAGGGTGCAAAAGAGTTTTATTAGCTTTGGCAAAATCTGTGGGGCATTCTGCTTGAATCATGTTACTCCAAGTTCATTAAACAATTATCTCTCTTACTTTATTTATTTTGTCTGATAATGCTCATAGGAAGCTTTGACTTTTTATAGACAAAACAAAATTGAAACCAGACACAGTCAATATATCCTGTGGGTTCATCTTCTGTCAGACAATTCACTGAATAAAGCAGATAATAATTCAGTGTTTTACAGCAGCAGTGTCTTTGCAGAAGTCATAAAGAATATTCAGCTCCTTTCGCCTTAGTTGAGAACGAGGAGTGGATTTTGCTTAAGAATATAATTTCTAAAAAGTTTATTATACTTCTTAATTTTCACTAGATTGAATTATTCACTGCATTATATGAAATAACAATGTGGTCTGTAGATATTACTGCAGGTCCCTCAGAGAACATTGTATTAACCTTATTAGCCTAAGAGAATATGGGAAATGACTGCTAAATATTCAGAACTGTTTCAATGAAATACTAACAAATATTTGATGGCAAGATTAACAAGTATGTTTAGCTTGAAGCCAGAGGTACCCAAGTTATTCTCACTTTAAGTAAAGAACTAAATGTCAGTATAATTATTCTGAGTTTGTAAATTGCGTCTTAAAACCTTGTTCTTATCTTGCCAGGTTCTGCTCAGTGACAACTAATGATAGGAGAAGAGGCAACAGGTGTCAGCTGGAACAGAGGAGGTTCCGCATCAAGATGAGAACAACTTCCCAGTGAGGGTGAGAGAGCACTGGAAGGGGCTGCTCTGGGAGGCTGTGGAGGTTCCTTCTCTGGAGATATTTGAATCCTGCCTGGACTGTTCCTGTGTGACTGGATCCAAGGGAACTTGCTGTGGAAGTGGGATTAGACTGGTTGTTTTTTCAAGGTCCCTTCCTATCCCTAACAGTCTGTGGTTCTGTGATATTCTCTTCTCAAGCTCAACATACATTTCTTTTTTGATGGCTTTTTAGAAAGTGCAGCCTTAGAGCTCAGGTGGTAAGGAAAGTCTGCCAGCAAAACCTCTGCTGTGACCACAATCAAAAACATTTTAAAAGAGTCCAACATCTTGGGTAATGCTGTCATCAATTCTGGTAACTTTTCAGTTTACAATTGAATGTGTTTTGTAATTAAGCAGTCAGATACATGGGCACGTCAATTTGTGTGGGGAACCAAAATGCTGTTCTCCACTAATTCTCAGGTTTAAAAGCCTCCTGGACTGTTCCTGTGCAACTGGATCTAGGGGATCCTGCTCTGGCATGGGGATTGGACTGGATGATCTTTCGAGGTCCCTTCCAATCCCTAAGTCTGTGATTCTGTAATTCATTAATTCTAGCTGTTGCACTTCATTCTAAACCAAATATATCAGCATTTGTACATTTGTACAGCCTGGATTTAAACTGAACTTCATTAATGTTTAAATAAAAAAAAGAGAATTTCCTACTGAGAGAAATCCCACTGCAACCCTTCCTCCCAAACTCCCTTCTTCATTCAGGAACAAGTGGATCCTGGGAACACACGGGCATATACTGCTGCTCGCACTCAGTGCATCTCAGGAGATGCACTGTGCATGTTTTAAAAGAAATAAAATTCAAGTCTTATGCTCAAAAGAAGATAAATTTGACGACTTTCTAGTTTGTTCTTTGCAAGGAAATAAGGGTTAAAATTCAAAGTATATAGAATAATTAATCCATAAAAAGTACTTTCACTCCAGGCAAAAGACATTAATTCATCCCAAATAACAAAGATGCTCATGACTTTGAGCATAGATGCTACAGGAAAGACCAACAGTCAAACCATCTGTAGCCGAGTTTGAGCAGGGAGTTAAATCTCAGCACCACAAATACCCCTTGTTCTTTCCCTGATTCACATGCTTTACTGAATAGCTGAACAAGAATAGAAGACAACTGACAGAGTCAAAAAGCTACAGGGCTATATGGACACATGAGCCGCAGAGTGAAGGAATCCTGCAGTGAGTCCCAAATGGAACAGATCAGGCAGGAGATGCTCCTTCCTGAAAAAGAAAGCTGTTCCATGATGAGAGCATACAATCATCATTTGGGCATATTTCTACTAAATATTCAAATCACCAACTTAAAAAGAACAACCTTCCAAAATCTCTCCTGGCTTTTGTAAAATAGCACTTCCTTCTTGTGATTACAACATTCCTTTGATTTGAATTGTGATCTCTCTCATGGTGTTATGCTCCAAGTTGTTAGCATAACTAAACTGAATAATGATAATATTCCATAAACTTACTGAGTGCTACACGTACAGAATTCCTTACATTCTTATATTAACAGCCTTTGGAAGACCACATGAATCATATCAGCATATATTAGTGCTGTTCAGCTGAAGCACTGGTGGCGGAGTAGGCACAAGGATACAGCTGCAACACCAGAACCTGATGCTATCCAGTAATGCTTGCATAGGGAACCCTGTGCTGAGTAGAAGCATTTAAAACACAACTCCAATTGTGTTTAATTGTGCAATGTTCCCAAAATAAAGGTGCTTCCTTGTGTGGTAACATCTCAGATGCTCAATGTAGTGATTGAAAACCCTACAATACAAGTATTCTCCTATACTTGCTCCCTTACATCATCCTGGTGAAATGTGCACTGCAGATTAAGCCTTGGTCAGGACCAGAACAGTTTCATGACCATGTTTTTGTAATATTGAATATACTTTGATATCTTGTCTATCTCCAGTGGAAATGCTGGATTTAGACCTCAGGAGAAGTGGAGAACGTGCTGGTTCTTTTTATAAAGCGGATGAAAGTGACAGTTATCTGAGTAACAGTGGCTCTCAGAAATGAGGTTTTATTAAAATAGCGGGAGCTGCCATTCGTTCTCACAGAAGGGTGGGTCTCCATGAAAGGCGTTACTCATGCAGTATCTTCATACACATTCCAGGCACCAAAAATCATTTCCTTATAGCCAAATTACTTGGTAAATCTTTGAAAGAAACTAGGGACTTCCATGTCATCAAAGTCCCTGGAAGTGAACGACCTCTTTTCAGCTGTGAGCAACTCATACGTTTGAGGCACACTCTCAGAAGAAGTGCATTTTTGACTCTATTTTACAAACGTATTCATATCTGAAGTGTGTCTTTTTTATCTCCTTGTACTCATAACTCATTCTTACTAGGTTTTTTAGGCAACATAAGTCCCTACAACAGTAATTTTGGTGCTGAAACCCTGGAACTTGGAATAGTTCTGTTCAAAACTTTCTATAGCTGAAACTATTTAGTGGCAAACTCCTGCGCAGGTCATGCAGATTGTTGACAACATTGCTTATCTTGCTCACTCTGTTTGGGAACACAATAACCCAAATAATGGCTCTGTGCCTCAGTGCTGTTAGCCATACTGAGCTGAGGGGTTATCTCAGGGATGATGAGTGAATACACCCCTATATCCTCCCTAGCCAGCATTGATATTGAAGGTTTCATTATGCAAGCTAGCAAGGTCCTGATTCACCCCTTCTGTGAGCTCTCTGATATCACTAATTAATATTATTAGCATGCTTTGGCCCTTGTGGTCTCATGTGAGTATAAAAGACAACCTCTGGGAGTGACAGTACTGAAATGCACCCTGAGGCAACCAGTCACTGGGTGTGTGGAAGGATTTGGGAAGGTTACCACCTCCCATAGTCTGGGATTTTACCCCTGAACAGAGAAGCAACCTGGGTAAACTGGTACTCCACCTGACAGAAGGGTGCCTTGCCTATCCTGATGAAAAGTAGCTTCTAGCACTGTAGTTTATGTAGTTCTAGCACAATAATTCATACAATTAAAAAAAAAAAACCCAGAACACTCCACATTAGGTTTTTTTTACAACTAAAACAGTGCAACAAGAATCATGAATCTTGCACAAGCAATTTAAGAATATGCCTTGTGCATATTTACACAGTCAGCCTCTCACTTGTAGAAGAAAGTGATGAACAAAATAATCTACTGTGACTGAGGTCTCTCTGTAGTTTTCTGATTATGCAAATGTCTGGGGGGCATGCAAGTATTTGCGTATTCCTTGTAAATGGACAAGACTGCAGCACAGAGATATTCATCACTGATGTTCTAAAAGGGATCAGTACAAGAGCTTGAGGTTTTGTCTCTTTGCTCAAGTCAAACACAGTGTTAATTGTAGTGAGGACGTTGTCTGAAAAAGAGCAAGGTAGAATCACAGAATCATCAGGGATTGGAAGGGACCTTGAAAGATCATCCAGTCCAATCCCCCTGCCACAGCAGGACACCCTGACCAGGTCCAGGTGGGTTTAAAAAGTCTCCGGAAAAGGAGACCCCACAAACCCCCCTGGGCAGCCCTCTGCAGCCCCCCTCTCCCTCACTGGGAAGAAGTTATAGAATTGGTCAGGGTTGGGAGGGAACACAGGATCATCCAGTTCCAAACCCCCCTGCAGGGGCAACATGGGCAGGGACACCTCACCTTACAGCAGGCTGGCCAGAGCCTCATCCAGCCCGATCTTAAACACCTCCAGGGACGGGGCCCCAGCCACCTCCCTGGGCAACCCATCCCAGGCTCTCCCCACTCTCATGGTGAAGAGCTTCTTCCTGACATCAAGTCTAAAGGTAGCATTATACTGAAAGGTAGTATTATAAAGGTAGTATTGTACTGAAGCGATACAGAACAAAACCAATCCAGAGCTTAGAGGCAGGAATGGTAGGGAGAAAGGGTAACAAAAAAACTGAAAACTGGAACAGAACCTTTCCCAACAGAAATTAACAAATAAGGAAACAGATGGAGACCATGAAAGGAATTAAGAGACCGCATTCTGAAACGGGAGCTAGACAATTTGCAAATGGACATTAAACGTTACTAGCATCTGGAAGTTTTCAAAATGAACTGAGAGTCTGTACTATGAAATAGAGTATTTGTTGGAGTGGTGAGTCCTGTTATGAAGAATTCCGATAGATCCAGAGGCAGTTTGTAGGACTTGCAAGGACTGGTTAGGTGAAAACAAGAGGTGACCACCAGCAGCCTGACTGTCACAAACTAGAATGGCTTCTAGGACATTGCAAGGACTTGGGTCCAAGCTAGAGCTTTCTCACAGAAGTGAACTGTAGGGATTAAACTAAAATGGGTAAAAACTATCATGTGTAGGAGTAAATCAAAGGTGTTCAGCTATCTTTATGGAAGACCAGACCTGTTGTACTAGTTAAAATTCCAGATAATGAAGAGTAAATGCCCACAGAACTGCATCCAGAAATACACTCTGATGAAGCTGTGATAACCACCTTGTGTGCTGCAGAATTTAAGCCATGAAAAAGGATCAATCATTCTGCTCTGCCATCAGACCTTACAGGCACTGTGGAGCCAGCCACCCAGTAGCTTTAAGGAGGAAAGAAAGAGAAGAAATCCCAGCAGAAACGGAAGCGCTTTCGCAGCTGTACTTTTCAGGCCCACACCAATCCTAGTGATGACTTCTAAGATAAGTTTGCTGCAGACTTGTTTTAAGCACTGAACTCTTGGATGCTGGACACTTAGACGGTAATTGGGCAGATGAGATTAAGGGGGTGTGGAATTTACCACTGAAGGTCATTCTTGCCTCAAAGAAGCGAAAAGAAAAGCCAGACGCTGGCAAGGAAGATAGAAGGAGGTTGCCTTAAAGTTTAGAAATTCAGCTGTGAGTCTAATTGGTACAAGTGATGCTAATCTAGTTCGTGACATTCTGAGTGATTAGAAAGGTGATAGCTTGCTTTATCAGAGGAAGGAAAACAGCAGTGTCGTGGCAATGAAAGCATGCAGCACAATTAAATCCTGACCTGCAGGGACTAAAACTGGCTAGGAAATGGATTGCAGCAGGCTGGCCAAGGCACACAATTCCAACTACCTATCGAGAGTCTTCCTCCAATGGCAGAAAGCAAGAAAATAATCTTGAAGGGCTGGGGAAGCCCCCAAGAGTCTTGAACCCCAACAAGGCCCCCTAGGAAAATTATGTTTGTTGGGCTATTGAGTGTGAAATAAGTTCTGTGAAATGCATGGAAATTATTAAACTAGACATGCTAAAAGGCTAGAGAATAGGGAATCCAAGACTTCATCACCTAATTTGGCAAAACCAGAGACACTAACTGGGAAAGGTGCATTCATCCAAGAACTGAAAAGCTGGAAATTGAGCAAGAAGCTTTGATAGCCAAGTTAGCATATAAGTTAATTATTTGCTTGGGTTTGATTATTGTTAAAGACTGCCTAATAAATGCCAGAAACTACGTCTCAGAAAGCAAGCTAGTAGGAAACCCCCCTTCTAGAAGCCCCTTAGGTTTACAGATGGTAAAATACATATTCTCCTTCCAGAAGTCAGAACTCCAATAGTGTTTTCTAATAGTGTTTTACCATTCCCTCCTCAGTAAAGAAGGTATGAAAACAGGTTGAAATCTGCTTCAAGGTGATGTTAGCTGTTGTAAAGAAATTATCTGTTGCTCCATTTCAATTTTATTTTTAAATAAAATTGATCAGCCTTTCATTACTCTGCCTTGATTGGCAGAATTGTTGTATAATTTGGGATAAACCCCAGTACAACTTGTCATTCTCCTATCTGAGATGCTTCAAGTTCTGAAGGAGTTCCCCTCAGCTGAAGACATCCATGCACTAGGAACATAGGATTCTCATGGCTGGAAAGGACCTCCAGGATCATTGGGTCCAGCCCTCATCCCAGCATCTCCCCAACCCCTAGACCATGGCCTCAAGTACTCTAGCTACCTTTTCTTTAAACACTTCCATGGATGGTGATTCCATCACCTCCCTGGGCAGCCTGTTCCAGTGCCCAGCCACTCTCTCAGTAAAGAACTTCTTCTTAACGTCTAATCTAAACCTCTTCTCAAGCAGCTTGAGTTATGATCCTCTAATGTCACAGCAAGTGAAAGCTTCAGAGGGACAGACAGCAATGTTCTCATCTTAAATCCCAGTAACTGATCTGAAAGAAACCCTAACTCATGAGAAATAAAATTCAACTAAGTGAGTACAAAGGATATTATGATTTTTGAAAGTAACAGACATGAAAATTGTAGCTCATTAAAGACCGCAGGACCACATCACATCATTATAGGCAAAATTATCTGCTTAAAATAATAGGAAATACCTCTTGAAATCTAACACTTCTATGAACTATGAACTGTATAGCTGTTCCACATTTTCCACCTTACCATTTTGTATTCTTTCCAGCTTTTTTGAAAGTCCAGGCTCCCATCCTCTCGGTGCTGTATAACTGTCCATCCTCCTCCAGCAATTTCCATGTTGCAGAAGACCTTTGCAATAATAAGAAAGCCAGAAAACAAAAAACCCCATTAAGTTAGAATTCTGTCATCTTTTGGGGGAAAAGATATTTGTGAGTAGTGGAACTAAGGAAGTCTGATTTCCTATGGATTCATGCTCTGCTTTGAATGGATTCCTCAACTATTTGAATACAATTAGAGCTCTCCTAATGTCAATTTAATTCTCCCAGTTAATGTTTCCTGTTTTTCCAGCACATTGTCCAAGAACATCTCTCCATCATCTCCCCTTCCTCATCTTCAGTTTTCCTCTTCGTATTCTCTTCATGTTCCTTTTGTATTTTCCCTGCAGATGCTCTAAAACCATCCCTTTCCTCTTAACAAACCAGAGTATTTCTTCCCATTGCAATGATTTCTATAACTTCTAGCAGAGAAGCATTCTGTCTAAGAGAGATGATTCAGGAATTCTTACAGAAACATCCATTTAAAGGGTAAAAATGTAGCACAGATGAGATTATTCTGGTTGTCTTTGTATTTTAACCCTACCTACAGTGTGCCAGACAGTATTCCAAACCAAAAAGTTAATCTCAGCCTAAGCTACTGTACAGCTGACAAATAACATAGATAGGAACAGATTCTCTGGGACAAGACCTGTACTGAACATGAAAGGCCACATGTTACCTAATAAAGTTCTAACTTAGACACTGATACTCTGGATATTGAAGATAATTTAATAATTGGACATTTTTACTGAAGCTCGATGTCAGAATATTGCATCAACTAAAATATCCTAAACATTTTAATTGATCCACGTAATAATCAAAATGTATGCTTAACTTTAATACATTTTTCACTCATTCATTCAAAAGTAGAGAAGATAAACAATGAAAACATGCAAATATTTCTTATCCATTCACATTTCTTGAGTATCCATTCACATTTCTTGATACGTGGCAAGCAATAGGTTTGTTTCTACTTCCTATTTTTGTGTGATACTTGATTTAAGATCCAACTAACATTGTCCATGTGAGTCAAGCAATTTTTCTTGATTTTCATTCCCATGTACTCATCCATCCCGTATTGGCACTGAAACTATCCTTAATTTCATTTGTATGTGCTCTTGAATAGTTATATCCCTCTTTATAAAGACTTACATCCCTCTGTCAATACGTGAGAGGATTGAAGAGGTGTGACCCACCAGCTTAGCTTTTGGCATTCACACCAGCAAGAGTCAACCCATTGAGCGCTGCTCTACAAATTTAAAGCTTGAGGTTGTTTTGCCAAATTGAATGTTGCTATCCAATTCAGTCAAATAAAAATTCATCCCTCAGTGGATTAGAGGACTGTATTCTACCCTCAGGCAAAGCAATTCCAAGTCCTTTCCTACTCAAGTATTGTCATAATCCTGTGCAAGTGCTTGTGTTTTAATTAGCCGCAGGCACGCCCAGTGAAGTCCCTGTGTAGGTAGAGGAAGGAAACAGAGTCCCCAGCAGTGCCAACATGTGAACTTGATTTAGGATAACCAACAAGAAAACCCACAATTTGCTAGATAAACATTTTGGCCCTATTCCTCCTTCAGGAAAATGAGTCAAAACATTTATCCACAGGATTTAATTTCTTTAGTCTGATGTACAGTGAGAATTTTTAAATTATGGGTTTATTTTCCTTCTAAGCCGTTCCAAGCTCACATGAATCCACTGCCAATTTTTAAAGCATTAAAAGCCTCCACTGTGTTAAGACAACTCATTTTAAGGACATGCACGTACAAAAGATGGGTCCTTCAAACTAAAATATAGTACCTATCAAAAATCTTCTATGTTGTCTGACTAATATAGCAAACTAAAGGAGAAAAGAGCACAGTGAAAGAACCAGCAGTGAGTTATTCACTACCCATCATTGTGTGGTCTGGCACTTTCCACAGTGGTAGACGCAAACACCTGCCGCAAGAACAGGAGTGCCAAGCTGATTATAGATGTTCACTGTGCACAGGTCTAGCCAACAAATGTCCTGGACTGGCTTTTGTCCCAGACAAGGTCAAGGCACTCAGCCATTAAACACCTTTTAGCATGTTCGGATATTTAACCCTCTACCAGAGAGAGAGGGAAAGGATGAAGAAAACTGGCTCTGAATTTGTATATTTCTCTAAAATCTGAGCTTGTTGCAAATAAAGTAACCCAATGTAGATTAAAAGAGCACCCAAACATTGCATTCTTGCCCTTCAAGGGTAAGAACACTCAAGCTCCTCAAAAGGCATCTATGGGGTTATTTATATTTAATTTAGCTTTATAGATTAAATGATAATAAACTTCATCCTAGTAATTTAGAGATAGGCCTAAGTAAACAAAAGGAGGGGAATTACCACAAACTGTATTTTAAGTACAGGCACACAAAAACATCACAAATCTACATCGCTGGCTTGGATCAACAAGCTTGCGACCAGTGGTATCTAAAGGTAATAGCAGTAAAGTAGAACTGGCAGTAATGTTTGTGTGTATTACAGAGGGATCTTTTCTCTAAGATATCAGGATTCTAGTAAGTATCCCCTAGGATATATAAAAATGATATTAAGGTATATTTGCATGACCCAAAGTCTAAAATTACTATAAATCAGACAATTGCCAGTGGCTGCAGCATTACAGAAGTTAACAATATATTAGGCTGCTTCAGACATGTCAGAGTTGTGCATTACATGCTGGTAATCCAGATCACTAAGCCGCTTTAAACAAGTGGGAATGTCTCCACGGAGTACCTATCAGGGTAATAGCTGGTCCCAGAGCAACTCTGTCAGCATGATGCTACCCTTGGGCTAATCAGTGCTGGCACAGGGCTGTGTCGATGTGAGTTTGAAGCCATCACAGCTGGAGTTAGTTCAGCTATCTCTGCATAACACTACCTTGCAGTTTGCTAATACAACCTTTATGTCTGAAAAAACATCTGGTAAAGCAATTACACTGCTCACTTGACTCGCACGAACACGTGGGATCAGTCTTGCTTTCTAGGAAAAAATAATGCAATGATGTCAGCTGAGTTGTGTTGCCTGTATTGATCGATAGCAGCAACTGCAAACAGGAGTAGAGGGGAAATGCAGGGTGGCTTCCATAACATCACTGTCCTTAAATTACCAGTGAATGGGTTCAAGGTCCCCCAGGATGAAGTTGCCTAGTGCGTGTTGGTGTCTTCTCCTAAATAGCAAACAATAGGATGAGAGCACACAGCCTCAAGCTGAAGCAGGAGATATTGGGAAAATAGTCTTTATCAATTATTTTTCAAATGATTGGAACAGGTTATCCAGGACAGTGGTGCAGTCATCACATCCAGAAGCATTTTAAGGATGTATAGATATGGTGCTGGGGGACACGATCCAGTGATGACTTGGCAGTGATGGCTTAATGGTTAAACCTGATGGTCTTAAAAGTCTGTTGAAACCAAAGTGATTCTATCATTCTAATGTAAACACTCAGCCAAAATCACTCTTACATGTTCCTTACAAGAGAAGCAGGGTTTCTGTTGAACCTTTAAGAGCTTCTTACCCTGCCATTAGTTTGTGTTCTCCACCAGCTTCTTCATTATAACACTGTACTGCATTTTATGACAGGTTTCGTTGTGGCTGTAATCTGACTCAAATGAACTTCACAACTAGGAGGAAGTGAATCAAATATTGGGTGTACTTGGAATTTGGGAAGGGTTTTCTGTCAGCAAGGATCTTATACGGCATGTTAGAGTTTATGATTGTCTTCGCTCCGCTGTAATTTTTTCAAGACTGCTGTTTATACAAATTCATTTTGCAAAATGCAAACCTCAGTAAAAGCTCCAGATGTTCGTTTAAGGCCAGAGCAGCATCACGTAAACAAACAAGACAATAAAACAAGTATTTACTTTACCTTTTTAGGGTCTGACACGTTGTTAATATAAATCGTGTAGACCCCACTTTTGTTAAAACCAGATTGGTAAACATCTGCACAGTCTCTGAAAGGCTTTTCTTCTTCCTTTTTCGCATTCTTTAGTAAAACTGCAAAACAAACAAACAAGAGTGCTAAGTGACAACAGCAAACTTAAGCACTGCAGTACCAAGGGAACCCACTTTTGCACGCTCTTCTTTTCAAATGTACCCAGTAACATCTTCCCTATGGTTCTCGCTCAGCACACATGGTAAATTCTGTTAAAGGACTAGTAGGAAACTTTGAGACAGATAGAAGAGGAGACACCAGCATAAATTGAAGAGCTAAAGAAGAGTGTCCTCCCTGCTAAAGGGTCAGCCCAGCACATTCCATCTGAGTGCAAAGGGCTGCACAGCTGCAGGTGTTGCTTCTGACTCAAGGTCTGTCTGGGGAGGTTGCCAAACAGCGTTCCATAGATGGCACGTGGAGGCGGAATACCTGCCCAGTGTTGTGATCTGACACAGACTGTCTCCTAAGAGCTCAATGCAGAACCCTGGAAGGAGAGAGATTGTACCCTTCCTTCCCAAAGTACTGCCTTTTGAGCAGCCTAGGGGCTCTAAATAATAACTGTATTTATTTTTTTGGCCAGAGAATTATTTAATGAGTTTCATACCTCCGTAAGTAAAAGCTGAGTGGGAAAAAAATGAAGAAAAATCAGTGCTACTGAAGTCAGATGTTTAAAATCATGATTTATTGAAATTATTTTTGGCTCAGAATAGGAAAACAATTAATGTTAGAACACCAATGGAGATCTTTATCCCGTATATTGCAGACAGACCACATATATGAGTCTTGGCTGAGAAACCAGGAGAGCAAGATATTTGAGGATCCCAGCCTTGAACAACCAGGAGATTCCCTGCAGAAGGAGTAACATCTGAGAACGTTCCTTCACTTTCACAAACAAAAGTAGCGTGACCCCACACGATACCGAAGGATATGACTTCATCCCAACTACACATACTTTAAGCACATCAGTATTCCCATGGAAATCCATCAATCTACTCAGATTCTTAAAGCTAAACATGTCCTTAAGTGCTGTACAGGGTCCTGGCCAGCACCTCATTAATCCCTACAATAAGGAGAAGAATATTTAAATCCTCCAGACACACTCATTGTCTGGTGACAGACACATCTTTCTCATTTGTTGTCTTGGATGTGTGACTTATTGGTGCAGAAGGGACTACGCCTTATTCATTCTCAACGAAGCAGCCTGTACTGCAAAAACAGCAATGGGGTGCAAAACAGCAATGCACAGCGTGTGGGACTATCCAGACCGTACAAAGGAATGGAATCTTGCCAAGGTGTTCTAGCTTGATATACTGTCCCCCTTTTTATCACTCAGAGAAGTATTTTAGGATGGCAAAGTCCTGCCAGCTCTGTTGGCATTAAAACCATTTCCAGATGGGGAAACTGAGGAAAATAAAGGAAAAATGTTTCATCTCAGTGATTCTGTGAAGCAACTAAAATAGAAAAACAGTGAGAAAGCTAGACCTGATCTCTAAGACTACCATGCTCTGAAGACACATCATATTCCCTTCTCCTTTCTATGATTTCATTATTTTATAGAATCATAGAATCATTAGGGATCAGAAGGGACCGCGAAAGATCATCTAGTCCAGTCCCCCTGCCACAGCAGGATCACCCAGACCAAGTCACACAGGAACACAGCCAGGTGGGTCTGGAACATCTCCAGAGAAGGAGACTCCACAACCCCCCTGGGCAGCCTGTTCCAGTGCTCCGGCACCCTCACTGGAAAGAAGTTCTCTGTTCCAGCTGGCACGCATTGCCCCTTGTCCAATCACCAGATGCCCTTGAGAAGAGCCTGGCTCCATCCTCCTGACACCCACCCCTCACCTATTTATAGACATGAATGAGGTCACCCCTCAGCCACCTCTTGTTTACAACAAACTAACCCCCTTTACTTCTCCCTTTCCATCTACTTGCTGCATATTTAGTATTTTTATCCAACATCACCAGTAACCCCCCCGGTTTATATCCTTGTGTATGATCTTCTACTGGGAAAATCAATGGCTGTGAAACTTGGCCACATCAGGTAGCACTGGCAATGCAGTAGATGACACAGTTCCCCATGAGATGGCAGGGAATGAGCTCCTCAGCAAGACAGACATCAACAGTGCACTCTCCAAGGCGACACATCTTTAGATCAGAACTAGAACTGAGGCCTTCACAATTTGTGTTAAAGATTTCATGGTACTTTGCTGTAAGCAAACGGTGTATTAGTGGCCAAAGTCCAGCTCGAAAAATTACTTGGGGCTGGAGCCAAAGCCTCTCATTGATTTCAGCAGGCTTTAGATTAGATCCATTCTTCCTGGCCTGAACTCCTCCAATGCTGTTGTTTCAACTGCTGACATCAGTCTCTCTTGTCTAAATATATTTAGTTGTGCAGAGGCAGCATTCATTTCCTTGAGTCTTAAAGTACTTATATTTTAATATCTGCATGTGAAGAGATTATCTTATCTCCATTTAACCCTTATACACACACTGAAAGTCACTTGGAAATAACTGCCTAAGAGTCAATCAAGGAAATTTGAATTTGATTCCTTTTCAACTGGAAGTTACACAAAATAATCATGAGTATATCCTGAAGTTCATATTATTTCAATTTTAAACAGGGTAAGATATTCATTTCAGACTAATTAGAATTCTATTTGAAATTCATTTTCTAGGGAGATGGTTCTCCAGGAAAAATACCTTCAAATAAATCTTTTCCTGATGCTTAAAGACTAGGAAAAAATACAGTAAGACAAGAGATGGTGACAGAGAGAGACGGATGCCATAGGTATGCTGATTTCCTTCTATCTTTCCCCTCAGTACTATCAACCAGCTGAAATACATGAGATCAGACAGCAGATGCGTTAATTTCCTAAAGACTAAGCAACCCAATCCCTTCTTTCGCACTGTGAATTTCACTCAGTGAAGCACTTTAGCCAGAAGATGCCTTCCTTTGAGTAACTCTTACCCCTCTCTCAGGAGCTGGTGCTCCCACTGGGAGAAACACTCAGCTTCATGTGAAGGAGCTGAGCTATTACAGATTTCAGCACAGTACATTAAGCATGACCAGCGCAAAGGTTAGGTTTTCTTATTACGACAGACTCTAGTTTGCAAGCACAGCCCAAAGTTATCAGGAAATTAATACTCAGGAATGTTAGTGGTAATGGTCTTCTAGGGTTAAATGTGTTTCTTAAAGGTTTACTGTTGTTTTTCTAACTTAATATGCCATACAACTTCTACCTACTACAGCTCCAGACTGTTTTTTCTGTAACAGTACAAAGACCTGGAATCTTTTATGCGCTAAGTGAAGTTCCTGAGCAATGCATTGCCTCACATATTGTAGATAGAATTATAGAACAGGATCACAGAAAGGCTATGGTTGGAAGGGAACTTAAAGATCAGCTAGTTCCACCCCCTCTGCAGAGGCAGGGACACCTTCACTAGATCAAGTTACTCAAGGCCCCATCCAACCTGGCCTTGAGCACTGCCAGGGATGGGGCAGCCACAACTGCCTTGGGCAACCTGTTCCAGCATCCCAGCACCTTCACAGGAGTTTGTTCCTAATGTCCAACCTAAATCTCCTCTCTTCAAGGCTGTAGCCCTTTCCCCTTGTCCTCTTACTACCACCTGTGTAAAAAGCCCTACCCCAGCTTTCTTGTAACCCCCTTCAGATACTGGAAGTAGCTTTTATTCAGCTAACAAAACCCAAAGAAAGCAGTTCTAAACCAAATTATTTAGCCATTACATTTCTGTGTTTGCCTTCTAGATCTTAATTGACTTTACTCAGATTTCTAGTGGTAGTTAGGCTATTTTCAAAACCAAAGATTCTGCCAAAGTTTTATATACCTGAAGAGAAAGATAAGTCTATGTCAAGCCAAATAATATTATTATTTTTTAAACCTGAGTGCCTAGCCAAAATTGGGACCCCTGGAGGGGTTTTTTATTGCCTTTTCTGGATGAATAAACTGGTGATGAAGTCATGCTCCTTTGAAGCAATGATGCCTATGTGGAAAATCATGTTTTCCTGAACAGAAGGAGAACTAACAGGGGAAATAAGTTCTTCTTTCATTGCACTTCCTTGTAGTTAATTTTTAGCCCAATTACTTTCTCCTTGGTCTACACTAACTGTATTTCCCTGCTTGATTAATTACTTCTATTAGTTATCAGTTTTTCAAGTGTTTCTTTCCCTTATCTCTGGATGATTATTTGAGTCCAGGCACAAAAGTAGTCCAGAAGGTCTCAGAGCTCTAGCAGATGATGGCTCCCATGCAGAGGCAACAGCATTGGCAGTAAAACCCCTTTGCATCTCCTTGGATGAATGAACTTCGAATCAATGAGGTTTCTACTAATCCATAGCCTGTGAACTCTCAGGGTTGAGCAGGATCAGAAGACAGGTTATTATTAACCCTGAGGATCTTACTAACAGGTTGTTATTAACCCTGAGTAGAGAGCTGGACAGAGTACCTGAGGTTGTAGCCTCCACTTCTCTTACAAAGGCTTGCAAGTGAGAGAGATCAGGTATGTAAGAGCTTATCCCAAGAGCATAGAGAGCAAAATCCCCTAAGTGATTGTTACTTGTGGCCTCTCTGAAGGCTGAGACTGCTTTTCTGCTGTCAGTTATGAAAATAAGGCGATATAAATGAGCGTTCTAGTTCCCAACAGCTATCAAAAATGAAGGATGTCTGCTTTTCTGCCCTAGCTTAAAGAAATACAAACTGACTACTAAGAATAAGCAGCTTCTGAAATATTTAGAAATCTAAAGTTCTCCTCTAGGAATAAGAAGTTTAAACCATACACTATCTTTAGTCCTAGCTGCATTAAAATTATACAGTATCATCTCTATTAGAAAAAACAAAAACAATTAAAAATTACATACTTTAATGCTTCATTTGACATTTCTGATTTGTTTGAGAAAATGCAGTAGTAACCCCTCGCTTTCCAAGTCTCCATCAAATATTTGGTGAAGGAATAGTGCCATTGCTCCCCCTAAGCAACACAGAACATTAAACTGCACCTCAGCATGTTGACTCACTCAATAAACCACATTCATAGTTACTCAATTATTGAAGATCTGAACTGCCATGTTTGTGAAATCAGTTCAGACTGAGTTAATCACCAGAGTCTTAAGTCCTTCAGTGATACCACACACAAATGGAAGGCAGCTGCTAGGGTTTTTTGTGTGGTGGTGACTTATTGGGTCAGATATGCAGGGATTTCTGTAGTGTCGCAGTGAATTATTATATTTTCATTGTTTAAATGCTTTATTTACATGAATCTAATTTCCTTAAAGTACTTACTAGCATCTACCCTTGCCAAAATTACATTTTAAAAATGCTTCAAGCTTCAGAATCCAGAAAGGAGAAGTCTCTCTCCATAACCCTTTAGCAAATGTAATTGACCTACATTTAACTCTTCTATCAAAAGCATCTGAGGTGAAAATTTCTGTCCCCAGGAGAGCAGCATCTAAAAGATGAAAATAGGGAAGGTTGCAATTGGAGTTTTTTACCTGCATCTGCAGCATCCCAGGACAGGATCACCCAAAAGTTTCCTGTAATGATCCAGACTGCAAATGATTTTTGCCTTGATCTTGTATCATGGTTCTACACACACGATGAGAATTCTTACACTTTTATAGGAGACCCTGTATCTCTGATCATCCTCCCAGCCACTTGTGTGCAGCTACTGTGCGTAGAATCATAGAATCATTTGGGATCAGAAGGGACCACAAAAAATCATCTAGTCCAGTCCCCCTGCCACAGCAGGATCACCTAGACCAAGTTGCACAGGAACACATCCAGGCAGGTCTGGAACATCTCCAGAGAAGGAGACTCCACAACCCCCCTGGGCAGCCTGTTCCAATGCTTCGTTACCCTCCCTGGGATGAAGTTCCTTCTGATATTGATATGGAACCTCCTCTGTTCCAGCCTGCACCCATTGCCCCTTGTCCTATCCCCAGATGACCTTGAGAAGAGCCTGGTTCCATCCTCCTGGCACCCACCCCTTACATATTTATTAGGGTGACACAGCACCTGGCTCATGAAGAATCAAATCAGGGACAGTTTGCTAAGGTTATCAGAAGTATATCAGTCAAATATCCCCAGTAAGGAGGTCTGGAATATGGTCTGTACTCTTGTGTTCCTGCCAGCAGGACCCACAAACAACTGACAGAGAAAGGGTGAAGATGGATGTTGTGCAAAGAGGAAGAATACATGAAGAGTTGCAGCCACTCAGTTTCTGCTGACTTGTAGCCAGAGGTATAGTCTGTTGTTGCAGTGGCCCTGTCTTGCATGTAAGAGTATGCGTTTGAAGGCAAAGGGACTTGGAGGTGGACTTCTCTTGTGAGATCCCACCAGGATTATTGTGTCCAGTTCTGGAGTCTCCAACAAAAGGATACAGAGCTCCTGGAACAGATCCAGAGAGTAACTCAAATGATCAGAGGGCTCCCCTATGAGGACAGGCTGAGCAAGTTGGGGATTATTCATCCTGGAAAAGAGGAAATTCTGAGGTGCCCTTAGAGCAGCTTTCAAATATCTGAAGGGGTGTACAAGAAAGCTGGGGTAGGGCTTTTTACACAGGTGGTAGTAAGAGGACAAGGGGAAAGGGTTACAGCCTTGAAGACAGGAGACTGAGGTTGGACATTAGGAAACAATTCTTCCCTGTGAGGGTGCTGAGATGTGGAACAGGCTACCCAAGGAAGTTGTGGCTGCCCCATGCCTGGAACACCCACCCTGATGGGGCCCTGAGTAACCTGATCTAGTGAAGGTGCCCCTGCCTAAGCAGGCAGTTTGGAACTGGATGATCTTTAAAGTCCGTTCCAACCTTGGACATTCTATGATTCTATAAAATGTTTAACTCCAATCTAAAAACTGACTGTGACATCCAAGTCTTTTCTGCAACAAGACAACTCTGTGACAACACAGTCATGCTGCAAACATTACACAAACCTCAGGGACAATTTTGAGTCAGATATGCTCCCTTGACAGCCACTGCATTGCCCAGAAAATAATATATAATAGTCATGTGAGAGCATGTTTGGTTCGCTGCCAAAAGGGACTTGAAAAGGTAATTTTATGGATTCTAGTTTGTTCATACTGCATGTTTTTCCTACTCAAAAATTAATTCTGGATTATTAAATCTGCTTCCATAGCCTGATAGTCAATGTGAAAACTAATTTGAAAACTGAGTTGTATGAAATTAAAAACATATTGGAGTCACTTATTATTGATGTAAAACTGCAGGACCTCTTCATGCACCTAGCTAGTTAAGTACAAGTTTTAAATGTGAACTAATGTGCACTTAGTGCTCAAGACTAAATTATTATAAGGACAGACTGCCAACATCTAATCTCCAACATCAACTTGGTTTCTTCCTGTAATTGTTTTTTTCTTTTAATCTCTACAATTCTTAAATCTAGTTTGTGAACTTTATTGTCAAGAAAAATGATGCTACGAGATCGTCTGTACCACGTTACATTGATGCTTAAGCTTCTGCACTGTCTCATTTCCAGCACCAGAGGTTCTAGAGTCATAGGTCTTCCTCACTGGATTTGATCTTTTAAGCCTCACTGCATTAATGTTTTCTTTGCTTGCACCTTCATAATGACTTATTTTCTCATTTTCTTTCTCCTTAAGGCCTATTCTTCCCCAGAAGGACTATAAGGTTTTGTAAAGGCTACGTTAACACCTGGCCCAAAAAAGACTTCAGTAAGAACAGATGTCCAAAGCAGATGATTGGAGAACAGCGTAAGAGCAGGCAAGCCTATCCAGGAATGTACAGGCCTAAGGACTCCTTCTGCCAGAAATAATATCTCTATATTTAATAGGCTTTGAAAGAATTTTCTTCCAATAATTGTTCCAGTTGCTTTCTTGAAGACACGTGAATTGTAATCATTCAAAGCGTCCCATACAAGGAACTCCATCAACAATTCATGTGAAGGACAGCCTCTCAGTTTTACTTTTCAATCAGTGTTATTCGGATGTGACCATTCGTTCCCCATTGAAAGTGTCAATAACTCTGCATTCGTGCTCTACAAGCCAGCCATGAATTCTACTGTGCATCTCCTTCTATTATCTTTTGCACTGCCTGAAGTGTGTGGGATGCTAACTAAGAGTCTTTTATACAATTTGTAAGTACCTAACAATGCACTTTGGCATGATGTCTTGTGATTTCCTTTCTGGTTTCAGGCAAGTAGCATCTCCCATGTATTTCATTCCAGACTTCTTTTAGAGCTTTCCTTGAATTTACATTGACATTTTTTTTCTCTTCAATGAACACAGGCTGAGGGAGTTTGGGCTGTTCAGCCTGGAGAAGAGAAGGCTCCAGGAGGACCTTGCAGCAGCCTGCCAGTACCTGAAGGGGGCTGCAGGAAAGCTGGAGAAGGACTTTTTGCAAGAGCAGTGTCAGGATAAGGGGGAATGGTTTAAAATTCAAAAATGGTAGATTTACATTAGATTTTAGGAAGACATTCCTCATTGTGAGGGTGGTAATGCTCATAGCAGGGAGATGGGAACTAGATGATCTAAGGTTCCTTTCAACCATTATATGATTCTATGCCATTCTCTGATTCCTTCTAAGCCATTCGATGATTCCACTGTACAGGGGTGTGATAGAAAGATTTATCATAGAATGTGGAATCATGTAATCAGAGAGTCATAGAATGGTAGGGGCTGGAAGGGATCTCTGGACATCATCTAGTCCAGTGTCAGCTTCACTAGGAACACTAAGGTTCAAGGTATACAAAGATTTCAGGTGCATATTTTTGAGGTGAGAAGGAAAGTTGTAGCTGATTAGATGCCTCACATAAACATTTGCAGAAATGTTTTAGCAGAATATTCCATCTCCTTCCCACACACCCTCTACGACTCTGAAGTAAGAAAGACAAACAATTGCATAGCAAGAGCACTGAAGCTATCCAACTACTTATGAAATAAATCATTTAAAGAAGAATTTCCCTCCTGTAGTGCTGCAGGAATTGTCTCGTTTTTGGAAAATGATGTTAATGTAGTGAGCTTTCACCCTCTCCAGGGCATAATTATTTACTACCTAATAAATTATTAACAGTTATCAAGTTTGTTTCCCAATAAATTCAGCCCTAGTGACTGGTAACAACAATAATACTTCAATTCACTGTGCATTTGAAAGACATCACTTAAGAATACCATAAAGTGGTCCTCATTAGCGAGCTGAACTAGAATGCCTTATGGCCCATTTACAGAGAGATAAAGACACATAATTATCCAGCTGCAATATAGAGCAATAGAGCTGCAGTATTAAGAGTTTCTGTTTGAGACAGCAATTTTGTGAGTAACCAGCCATTCACCAAGATGAGAACTAAAGAAATCTGTCACAAACTGCTACAAGGGAGATTAAGACACTGGCTCTGTTTAACATTTCTAGTGTCCATATTTCTTTAATTGATTTTCTTTCTCTTCCACACAGGCACCCTAATGTGCGTTTAGTGTTTCCAGATGAAGAACGTCACGCATGCAGAGAAATGTTTCTCTAACAAGACACTTGGGTTACACCAAGAGTGTTGTTAGTAGGTTTACATATGCTGATAGCCCCTATAGTATCTTTGCTGTGATGGAATAAAGCAGAATGAAGTGAGATTTGTACCGGCGTGTACTGTAGGGATGAGCTTGGGTAATTCATTAATCAATATTAACAACTGAGAACTTAATTGTAATAATATGCACTTGAGATATTAATTTTTCAGTACTAATAAATATTGACCTCCTGCTGTGACCATCAAGTTAATAATGATAAAATATGGGAATCCCAAGCTGTGTTTTGAGGAATGTAACTACTTTCCCACTGACATAGATTTCAAATGCTGCACATTCAAATTCATTTGTTTCATTACTGAATCTCCACTGAATCACAGCCTGGTTTGATCCTATCTAGTCCTTAATGCACCAAAGTGTTGCATTTTATTATACATATAATAAAACCTAATGCTTATGTATTCTCTTATTAAAGGCGTCCTTGTCTGAGCAAGGTATGAGAAGACTTTTAAAATTTGGAGCTAATATTTTTCTTTCATTACTCATTTTTACACTGCAGTGATGTTATAACATCAGCAACAAAACTGCAACTTCAGGTAAAAAAGAAAAGTCTGATGTTTTTTTCATGCATTCTTAAATAGACTCATAGAATCCTTAGGGATTGGAAGGGACCTTGAAAGATCATGCAGCCCAATCCCCCTGCCACAGCAGGATCACCTAGACCAAGTTACACAGGAACACATCCCAGGTGGGTCTTGAACGTCTCCAGAGAAGGAGACTCTACAACCCCTGTTGTAGAGCCTGTTCCAGTGAACACTCCTGATCTACCTCAGACCTACAGCTTGTAGCCAATGCTCATCAGAAACTAGTGTACATCTAGCAAATGTCTTATTGTCTTTGATTCTGTGAAAAAAGTATTGGCTGGTATGTCAGACCCAGGGTTTCTGCCTCACTAGTTATATCTCGTTAGGTTAATGGTGGGACTTGATGACCCTGAAGGTCTTTTCCTAACTAAATGATTCTATGATTCTACCTTGAAAAAAGCCTCCACAGTGTCAAGGATGAGGATCATACAGGATGAGATAAATGCTTAGGGAATGCAAAGATATTGTTAAAGAAACAAAACATGCTGTCACCTCAAACGAGGTCAATATGGTTCTTACTGAACAAAAATGATGAAGAACTGTATCATACATCTTTCCTTTTCTACGCTGCTGTCTAAAATCTATTGGATTTTAATATCCTCATTATTGCATTCCAATATGTGGCTGAATCAAAGAAAACTTGTCTTTCTAAGCAGTAATACTCAAAAGTCCCTTTTGGGATAGCTGAAACTGCTATTCTATTCCAGGATGAAATATCCTGGGAGAGAGTAACTGGGATATGTGTTTTTAAAATTTATTATCATTACTATAAAGCATTAGCTTGTATTATATAAGGCGCCTTTGAAGTCTTCCTAATGAAGTAGATGAGCATCACTGCTGAGGTAATTCTGCTTATGTCAATGGAGCTTCCAATCTCCCCTGTGCCTATAACCTTTGGGTCAGTTCTTTGAAGTTCTTATTGTATTCTCTCTCTCTTCACTTTGGCATGAATTTTAACATCAAAGTGGAATAGACTGCTTGCTGTTTAGTATTTCAAGAAATTCACTGCTATACCCTTTAAAAGCATGCGTTCCTCTCAAAGACATTTATGGGCATGTTTACTTTCCTTGCATCATTTTCTGAGGTGTGAAAGCTGCCCACAAACCAGGAGATTTTACCTTTCCAGAAGTGCCAGACCCACTAACCACATTAGGAACTCAATAGACCCTTCTAGGAAGGTAAATTCCTAGCACATACTTGTATTATTTTGAGAAACAAGCGTAGCTTCCTGTCAGCATTCAAGAACTTAATGCTTCAATTTTCTCCTACTGTGAGGTCACTAAACCGGACATTCATGACAAAACTTTCTCTACTATTCCAATAGTTGCCTCAAGTATATAAGATTAAACATTTTAACAAGGTGAATTACTGTGCAATTTGACAGACAACACAAACAAAGGAGGAAAATATACTAGATATAAAATATACATTCATATATGTGACAGCAAAAAGCTTTATACATCCTCAGAAAAATAATACTCCAAATAGTATGAGGACTGGATGGTCTAAACAAACAATAATCACAAAGACTTGATGACTGCAAAGAATTATGTGATCTCTATCCATCCGCTCTACTTACCTATCATAAAGTCATTAGGGATCGGAAGGGACCACAAAAGGTCATCCAGTCTGGTCACCCTGCTACAGCAGGATCACCTAGACTGAGTTGCACAGGAACACATCCAGGTGGGTCTTGAACATCTCCAGAGAAGAAGACTCCACAACCCCCCTGGGTAGCCTGTTCCAGTGCTCTGGTACCCTCCCTGGGAAGAAGTTCCTTCTGATATTGATTTGGAACTTCTTCTGGTCCAGCTGGCACCCATTGCCTCTTGTCCTATCCCCAGATGATCTTCAGAAGAGCCTGGCTCCATCCTCCTGACACCCACCCCTCACATATTTATACACATCTTAACCTTTCTATCCTACCTGCTGCAGGTAAAGGACTTCTACAAACTTTAAGATAGATGGTGACTAATAAACCTCTATGTTTCTATTTCTCCATGTTTTGTTGTGGAAAAGTAAAAGATTCAGGCATTTATCTATTGTGAATTTGGAGATTACTTAATCTGTAAGAAGCTATTTTAAATAATGACTGAGCAAACATTCCATTTGGAAGCCTAGTGGCTGAAGGTGTTGCTTTCTGTGGAATTCCATTGTGGAAAGCAGGTGATCGCAGCTGCCAAGGTTGCTGTCCCTGCCTGAAAAATACAGAGAAGATGTGACAAATCTATTAGGTCACAGAGACAGGGCAAAACGGAGAGTCCCCGTGGTATTCTGCAGCTATTTGACTCTCCGTAGGCTTCATGACCTGTTAGAGAGTCTATTTTAAGGATTACATCTATCTGAAATACTAGAATCGCTCACATTGGGACAGAGGTGGGTGGTATTTTGGAAAGTAAAAGCAGAAACAATTCCAAGTTTTACAGGTGGCTCCCATCCTAAAACCAGTCTGTCCGAAAACTGACACTGACTGTGGGATCTGGATATTGTATTTATATCCATCTATATTTGGAAAAACTTTTCCTTAGTGTGGCTTTTACTTTTTTTATGTTCCTCACTAGCCTTGATATCCTTCAGAAACACTCCCTTAGGGTTTGTCTAGCCATGGTGAAAGTACCAAATCATTTCTTAGGGTTGTCCTCCAGTAGTAAGGACCATGTTAGCTAAGTTCTCAGAGTGTAAAACTAAGCAAAATCTGTTTTTATACAGCCCTGTATCTCTATACTATTCACAGACTCCGACAAGGCAAATGGACTTATTCAAATTCATCTAACACTAAATCTTCTGATATCATTATGTCATTCCTGGTTGAAATTTATCTCATGTCGTGGAAGCAAAAAGCAATGGTTATCACCAGTTTGTTTTCAAACGGCATTACTATTCTTTTATAAAAATAATGGGTTTTAAAATACTAATGTCAGTTTCACAAATTGAAGAATGGTGAGTACTACATATTCTGGAAGGGAGAACATGATTTCCCTGCCCATTAACTCATCTTTGGGGAATATTTTTAGGTTTCTTGTGGATAATAGTTTCTAAACTGTATGTCTATACATGTAATTTAAAATATATTTGTGTTCATTTTCAGTTAATGGTTGAAAATCCAACAAAGGTACTTAAAGATGCTGTAGGATTTAGATGCACTTTGTAATTCCTCTCAAACCCTTCTCTGGAGACCTTCAAGACCTGCCTGTCTGTGTTCCTGTGCAACTTGCTCTAGGTGATCCTGCTGTGGCAGGGGGATTGGATTGGATGATCTTTACAGGTCCCTTTGATCCCTAATTTTTATGATTCATTCTTAGAAAGTCAGTCTTCTTGGACAAGCTGGCCTTTTGGATCTGATGCCTCACTTTGGTTGTTCTTTCTTTCAAAGAAGAGAGTTAAAAACCTGCACTTCACCCTTTGCTGGCTCTTTCTCTTTAAGTAATTAAAAAATCCTTCTCAGTCTCAATGATGTCTAGCATCTTTAACAATGGAAAGTATCTCTCAGCATTACTGGCTGTTCCTTTTCTCTCTGCCGTAAGTCTTTTCTTACACTTCCATAACAGCATCCCACATACCTTCTCTCCCATCTAATAGTTCTGTGTTAGAGATCTCCCCTCTCCTCATATGGAAACCATTTCAGGTCTCTAATTATTTCCATTGTCCTATTGTAGTCTGGACCATTTCCATTTCTGTTCCAGGCTTTATGAAATGAGATGACTGAGATTTACCAAAGTATAAGACAGAAGGGGTGTCACTGATTTATGTATCACATTTTGTTACTCTCTGTCTCCCAATAAACACCAGTTCTCACAGCATATTTTATGTTTTGGACATTAGCACGCACATAAAGACTAGAGAAAGACTATCTAAGCTTTATGTGTGAATTCAAAGTAGCTCCAGAGATATTTCCTAACATGACACAACTTTCCCATCTTCAACATCAATTTGCACAGCATGGAGCTGGTACTAATTTTTGGTACAACCAAATGTTTTAGTGTTCAGCCTTCATTAGAGTGTTGTCGGGCTCCACTCTAACATTATTATTTTAACTCGAGCCGTCTGGTTCCTTGTTCAGCTGTGAATGTACTTACAACAATGCTGCTCAGCCAGCCACACGCAGACAGCAAGTGGAAATACTTCTGCAATTATTTCCCTTTAAATGGTTCTTTTTCAGTAACTGAAGTGTCCAAAGAAAATTCTGAATGCGCTGTTTCACAAAAGGTGATGGTGTCCAGAATTTAGGGGATTAAAATGATATTTAATCACTTAACAGTACCGAGCACCTTTAGCTTCTACAGTTCCTCAAGAGTCAAAGCAACTCTGAAAATGCAGGTTTTCAGGAACCTGAATTTGTACCCAGGAGGCCAATTTGAAACAGCCACTTCTGTAATCCTCACTCCAAGCTTTTATAAGAAGCAGCTGAGGAAACTGAAGTTTAGGGAAAATGTTGGTTTGTTTGGGTTTTTTTTTTTTATCGTTGAATCAAATTCAAAATTTGTTACAAAATATTTCTAACTTTAGAAAGAACTTGCAGTATAACTCTGCATGAGAATAATATATCTTTCATTTTGATATTAATTTTAAAGTACTCCTGAGCTCGATTAGAACACTCTGAACTCAGCTCTGCCAGGTTTCTTTGCCAAAAGGCCATAAAACATAGTAAAGGATTTGCATTGCATCACAAAGTTTCTCTACTGATATGAGAACAGCGTGCTACGGAGGATGTTAGTTAATTCAAAATGCTGGGGAATTATACACCAGAAGAAGCAGAAGGGAACATTTAGAATGAAAATGAAGGGGGAAAAAAAAAACCCTTAAAAAAAAAGAAGTAGTCTATCAACATGGTCTGAAGCTTGCAACACTTCCAAAGGAAGAGATGTAATCCTCGTCACTGGAGCAGTTTAGGTTTAAGCCACACAAGTTGCATGGGAATATAGTATGGAAAGCTAACCCACACTGCTCTGAGCTGAATAGTTTGAATGATCTAATATGTCTTCTGCCTTTTCAACAGAGTATTGAATAACGATGCAGGTGATAAGGTTTTGACTGGGAGGACGGGGTTGTTCTTTACAAATTTTATTGTCTTTTACTTTTTCCTTCTTAGATTATTTATGGCACTCAGAGACATACAATGAGCAGATACACTAGGCTTTTGGTCTGCTGGAACTTCACCTCCCTCTTTCACCATGCTCACTTACTGAATGACTAGCACCATTCACAAATCTACAGTTTCTCTCTAAGTTTTCCCTGTACCCTTTCTCAGAAGTGTTTTGATGGCTTCTTCCCAGGTGGCTATTGATTTATTTCCTTCCTCAACTTTCTCTCCACTGGTACTTCTAACCCCCTTCATGCTATACCAGACACAGCTAGTAAACCCCTTCTTACCATATGCCTTTTGTCTTATATTCTCCCTTACATTTCTTCTTCCTTCTCCTGTACATGGCCTTGTCTTGCTTTTTGAAGCTTCTAATCTGTTCTTTCCACTGTCCCATTTCAATCCTTTACAGCAGTCTTCACTCACCCATCTCCCTTGACCATTTCTTTCCAGAGAAGTTCTGTAGCGACAACTGAAATCTTACCTTTCTTTCTCGGTCTCTGTAAGAAATCTGTTTGTTAAGAAAGATGAGGAGGATTATCCTAATCTTTGTCACCCCCTTATTTTAAAGGACACAATTTCTGTCTTTTAGTTTCGTACTGGTCCTAAGGCACCCAGAAATCCAGCAAAGCAAAAGGAAGAAAAATGATGTTATTATAAACAAATCTCATTCAAAAGAAGAGATTAATCTTTTGAATACTTTGAATGTTTACAACACAGTAAATGCCTGCATCTACGTTCACCAGCATTATAACCCATATTATAGGTTGCTCTCCTGTGTTTAGTACCCTGTTCTCTCAACTGATCATAAAGGAAGTTTAGAGCACATCAGATACAGGCATCTATGCAGCTAACATCCACAATTGGTTGTGTTACTCCCAGTCGAATAAGACAGGTGCTCAGAGGAAAAATCAGCATTATCATGTGAATTATGGCCTGCATCAGCTACGGTCACGATATAATAACTTGAAGATGTTAAATTTAAACAGAACCAAGTATAGCTGTTAGTGCAAGGGCTGGCCTCAGCACTGTCCAACCCTTATTTCATTTGTGGGTTCTCACCAGCCTTTTTGTCCTCAATCAGAACATCTTTCTCTTTCTTGAGAAAAGTTCTGCCTTCCTAAAAATTCAGTACTTTGTTCACACGGTGTTTCCTAGTACTTTTAATGTTTCATGAGGCTACTCTCTTACCTCCTTCCTTGGAGCAGAGGGTGATCAGAGTATGAACTGTATCCATCAGTTCAAGCTGCTGTTTCTGCAGGACGCTGTTATTGCTTGTCGCCTTGTTTAACTGCTTCTCCAGTTCCTGGATTATGTAGCTTTGTCGTGTGACCAAGCTTTGTAGGTTTTCTTTTTCCTCCTTCAAAGTGTCCAGCTCTTCTTTATGCCTTTCTTCCATTTCTAAAATTCTGTGCTCAAGTAAACTAAAATGAAATCAAACAGTTGATAGGAATTATTTCGTGCCAACATGAAATGAATATGGAAAGCAGATCTGGTTTATTTTCCACCACAGAATTCAGTAAGTAAATCGCTTATTCCAAAAATCTCATATGTGCTAATGCAGTCCACTGATTTTCTCTATCAAATAATCAAATGTAACCAGCCTCTAAGGTTTCATTTTGTGATGCTTGCGTGCTGTAGTGCATGGAACTACTTACGTAGTGGTTACTGGCCTATTCAAGTGAATGAGCGTAGGGCTCTTTGTACAGAAATTCAGGCAGAAAAGCCTATGGGAGGCAAAGGAGAGAGAAGAGCAGGGCTTTGAAGAGTACACATAGCAGTACAGATGTGTCTATGGAGAGGTAAACTAAGGAAGAGTTTGTTAAAGCTTTTGCCATGAGACAGAAAATAAACATTAGGAGCTACAGAGGCCCATCAAGGGATATGTAATCCAAAATGACAGTACCACTTGATTTGGTCTGCGAAGGAAGTGCACACAAGATGAGTAGTACCTGTTTTGACATTAAGAACAGTACTGTTTTCCCTTAAAGATAAATTAAAAGCTTGCATTTTATGTTAGAATTCCCTTGTTTTCCTTGAATCCACATATGTATTCTCTTCCCACATTTTCTAGTTACAGAAAAGGCTTCTCAGACAGAAAACCACCAGGTGTCTTAATATGTAACCTACTTTCACTGGTAGTGTTATTATATAAAACTAATATTTAGAAATAACCTGATGGAAACACTTTCTCCTGATGAATATTCCTTTTCTAGCACCCTCTGTGTGCTGAGTCAGAAGTGTACAATTTACCAAGATCAAAGGGATCTCAGATTATATCTAGAAGAACAGAGGAGTTGCAGACATGAAGGACAGCTAATATCTTTCAGCAGCGAGCAAGACGTTTTGCTCAGGCAGTGCTTTGATGCTGCGTTGGGAGTTTAGCAGAAAGAATTTATTAATATTAGATAAAGGGATTAGTTTGATCCTTCTGCTACTTTCTGAGCAGTAACTCTATAGTTTACATCCAAGGAGGTGTTCCTCATGCCCATAAACCAACCGGTGGCTACAAACTTGCCAACAAACTGCTTCCTGTTCAAGTCAGTCCTAGGTTTTATTTATTTGCACTCTCCCCCCACCTTTGTTTTTACTTCTGGATAATAGATCAGTGGCAAAATGCCTGCATAATTTCAGGTCATTTAACCTAACTGAAGAATGTAATAAAATCCATATGGAGTTGTTTCTACTAGGTATCACGGAGCCTTAATATGAGCTGCTAGAGATGATAACAATGCAAAGATTAGATTCAGACCCTGGATTTGCTGTACAAGCTACAGTAATATAAAGGGATTTTGCTTTCCTTTAAAAAAAAAGAAACCAAAGAGCAGATCATTTTTGTAAAATATTATAAACGTGGGACTTGCAAAGGTATTGAAGAAAAGAAATATACTTTGTAATGCTAACACATCTAGTTCTGTGAAAACCAGGAGGATACGGGTGAAGAGAAAAAAGCAAGAGAAGATGGGGAAGGAAAATCTCTTTTTGGTGGGGTCCCAAACACGAAGAGGAACACGATATCTCATTCGAAAAAGCTCATTAATTAGAAATAAAAACATAACAAGATTCAGCGGACTGGAATCAGATGATATAAAGTTTCTATGTGAAACAAAGCAAGGATTTTGAAGCCAAATACAATAAATTATTTTAACACCTTATCAGCCCTGTGACTGAGTTTTTTCATCACTCGCAGTCTAACATTAAACATGATGCCTCTGTGCCCCAGGCTCACACGGACTTTTTTGCATAATATTTATGTGGAAGTCTTTGAGCTTAGTTGTGCAGGAGGTCAGACTAAATGGTTTAGTTAGACAAGAGTGAAGGAAAATATTCTGATGGAACTGCTTTTAGTCATGAACTACTGGTTAGAAAAATGTTCCATGTGAATTTTACCAGTTCCAGCCACTTTCTCACAGAAATTATTGAAATGACAATTTTGAATCTAGATTTTAACTGTTCTGACAGACTGCAAGTTACAATGCACTTTGGATCAGAACAAGGCACTCCCTGGGCACAGTCCAAGACAGAATCAGTTCTAGGTGTGGCTGCATCCTAGTCTGACATCTTACAGTCCATTGAAAACATTGTGAATTGTCAACTTCAGAGAGCATACCATTCTTGAAGCTAGAATATTGATTTTTAGTTTAATAGTAAGTAAAGACAAAAATGTTCCCTTCATTTTGATCCATTCTCATACATTATAAGGCATTTCCATAAAACCACAGCTTCCTGTATGAATGTCCACATTTAAAATAGGAAGGAAGAGCATGGCCTGAAGCTGCACCAGGGGAGGGTTGGGTTGGATGATAGCAAGCCCTTCCTCACAGAAATTGATGATCAGACACTGGAATGGACTAACACAGGGTGGTAGTGGAATCCTCGTGTCCGGAGGTGTTTAAGGACAGACTGGATATGGCTCTTACTGCCTTGGTCTAGCTGCCTGTGGTGATGTTAGGTCCTAGGCTGGGCTGGATAATCTCAGAGATCTTTTTCAGTCTAAATAATTCTGTGATTCTGTAAATGATTTCCATATCTGAGTGATTTCATGTAAAAGAAAGAACCTCTGACAGCCCTAACTTGAGCATTGCAGTGTTTGTTTCCCACCAAAGCCTTCAAAAGATCGTATTAAATAACCTCACGGTGATGACAGTCTTATTTGTAGCCACACTGGCCATGTCAAGCAAGAAGGAAGAAGCTGACAATGTTTAGAGCTTCCAAGTTTGGCATCTACAGAGATAGACAGCGAGCAGATGTTTTATGGCTTTAGTAATATAGATCCTAATATTAATGAGTGGTTTGACAACAACATGTGGCAGAAAGATGGGAGCATCAGAGACTTTGGTTCCTATACAGTTTTTCTATATAGATGGAAAGTCCGGTGATTATGAACTGCACAACTAAGCTATTTTAAGGAATGCAAGTGCATTTATGTTATTAGCTTTCATTATCCATAAATCTACAACAGATAAGAATAAGTCCTGAGGACAGGACCGCTCCCAGTGTTCCTGGGAGAAATCCAAAACATTCATTGTGTTTTACTAAGAATCAGTGAGAACCCTTTGGTCAAAGCTCCACATGAATAAAAACAAAAGCTCCACACAGATTGGGGATTTCTGCACTCGCCTGTTCCAAAGTGAAGAAATCCTTAAACAGCATGAGAAAAGATGCTCCAACGGATTTCTTTGACTCCAATTTTTCATTTTTATTGTTACATTCGCATTTAAATTTAATCCAGGTCGAAACCAGCTATGATGATATTTAGAATTTTTTCCTAACCACTGCAAAACCACTCTGTTATCTCTTTTTATCTTGTGACACAGACCATTTCTAACAGACAAATACCATGAAGGAATAATTTGCTGAGTGCTTGGTATTGATATTTACACAACTTTTTAAATTGTGAAGACAGAGCTAAAACGAAAACATTTCTAATCATTTTCATGAGTGACTATTGCTGATATAATATAGAAAAGAAAAAGAAGGCTGTCACTGCACCTATTAATGCAGCAGTCATTAAAGGTTGATTGAAATTGTTATATAATAGTCTTTTGTGAGTCTTTCCAGTAAAAAGTTATGGGCCTGATGGTACGACCGGTGTGTTTTTACAGTGAGTTTCCTGTAGGTATTGCCTGTACATCTGAAATCCCTGTACATTTCCTATTTGTTTGAAATTAAAATCAAGACTGACCTAGACAGATGTAGCAGTCAAGGGAGCTACAACACTCACAAGAAGAATAAATCACCTTTCACTAGAAGCATCATGTATATACAGATAGACACATGCATACTTTTGTGTATGGTTTCATAACGGTAGCCTCTGATTCAGAGACATAATTCAGACATCTGGGGAACAGAAAGAAATTATGAAGAAACAAAAGGCCATTGATACAAAGACAACCTGGTCTAGTAAGGAGGCATCCCTGCTTATCGCAAGGAGGTTGGGTTAGACGATTCCTGAGATCCCTTCCAACCTAAGCCATCCTATGAGGCCATAGTTCTATGATTGATTTTGTGTTGGACTATGGCTTCTGCAGTCATTAGCTAGAAGACAATTAAATTAAAAACAGACTGACATACACACCAAACTCAAACTTAATTTTTAAATTTCTTCATTTAAATTCCTAATTTCTAAAGGTTAACCCTACCTCAATATCTAATCTACTGATCTCGGCAAGGCTAGGAATCTCTTTTCAATCACACAAAGGCAGTGTTAACTTTGACAGGATATAAGCCTGGTGCAACTGTACTGTTTCCAGCTGATTCAGAAAAAGCCCTCTGATAAGGCTGGAGAGCATAGAAGGTCCAAACAGAAGTCAAAACCCAACTTCCAGTGAAAGCTGTTGTCATTTTGAAAGGTGATGAAGTAGAACATATAGAAAGCACTCTGGTAGCTCTCAGGGGAGGAAGGAAAGTCTGGTTTAGACAATCTGCCTTATAAGGTAGGTAGTTTATTCACTAATCCATTCCAGACCACAGCAGTTTAAGAGATTTTTTTTTTTATCTTTGTTGTCAGGGGCCTCAGTTTAGATATGTGAGAACAGGATGTAGACCAGATCCTAGAGACAGACAGCTTTTGCATGAAAATCATCTTTTTTTAAAAAGATCAGGATTTATTTACAAGACAGATAAAACCCATTTACTTTGTTAAGCCATTGAATGAATAAAGACAAGCAGCATCACACAAGAAAAAAATTCTTTGTATACGTGTGGTTTTCTGGATTTTAAATGTACGAGAAGATAATCAGGTAGATGATTTATACGATGACTTTTGAATGCAATCGCATTTTCTCACTGGGATAACTTCTTTGCACTTGTCTTCTCCATGAGTGAAGTTATCCCTATATTGTTAGAGTCAGTCATAGTTTGGTGGTCTGATACCGAATGACCAGTTAAAGGAAACATTAAAGCATGTATCCCAACGTTTCCCAAGGCCAGTAGAGTAACACAGCACTTAGCATCACTAAGCCTATTCTGGTAAAATCATTCTGTTAATGTCACTGAAGTGAAAAAATCATATTTATCCTTTCAGCATCTGGAAAATCTGCAGATAAAGCTCATCGGACATTCTGGGCTTTCTCACCTTTCACACAGTGAGATGGAAATTCAAGAATAGCTCTGGAGTCGTTGCCTTTCATAGGACAAAGTTCTTGTGCTGAACATGTTAATCTCGTTTGATTGCCTGCAAATTCAGGATGGATTTTGCATTTTGATTTCACTTCCAGTATTTATTGCTGGAATTTCATTCCACTGCAGAATTCCATTATATTTTTCCTCACTTGTTTCATTTGAGAAATAAAATCGGAACAAATGGCACACAGCAAGTTAAAAGCAGCTGGTACACTCTGGGGGAAAAAAAAGGCGCCTCATGGAAATCTTTCAAGAATAAATCAAATTAGTTTTTAGAAAGCTCTTGTGGGAGAAAAAATGGCCATGGAAGAAACCACCATTTACATTATAGTGGGTGGGAACCCACAGAACGAAATTATTTATGGCATGAGAGCACTCAACAGAAACATGATTCTGGGGCAAGTGTGACTCTACTTACGCCATGGAATCTCTTTCACTTCAGTGGGATAAAAAGAAAAAAATTGGCTCTTCTTCCCAGCAGAGGCAGGAAGTAAAGAGAAAGGCCAAGAATAGACATATTTCTAGCCTAAAGGACATGCATTGGTCCCCTGTTGATATGTATTGTGCGTTTTATTTAGGGATAATACACAAGTCGCTGTAGGATATCAACGGACACTTATTGTTACTAGAAAATTGTGCATTGCTTTCCTCCAAAATCTGGGCCTTTGAAAGTGAATAGGATCATTCTTTTCATTTTATATAGAGGGAATTTTAGCACAAAGAAAGAAATGATCTGCCCACAGCACAGTGTCTGTGCAGATGATTTTTGCAATAATAGATTAGTTCACATCTACTGCAAACGGCCCTTTGTGGACAGAAGGAGTTGTCTGTGTTGTATTGATGTGAAAGTGATATGGAAATGGGTCACAGAATCATAAGAGACTGGAAGGGACCTGGAAAGATCATCCAGTCCAATCCCCCTGCCACAGCAGGATCACCTAGACCAAGTTGCACAGGAACACATCCAGGCAAGTCTCTAACATCTCCAGAGGAGACTCCACAACCCTGTTTAAAGTTAAGCAAGGTAAAATCTTTGGCATGTCCAGAACCCAGTATCAGTTGACATCACCAAGATTTGTACCACAGTGAATCCAGCACCTAATGGATTTCAGGATCAGGACCTACAAGGCCAATAGTATGAAATTCTTTGTCACGAGTAGATGATACAGGAGCTCAGGGTCCATATTTTAGTGTAACCATAACACTGCCCTCTCTCTAATTTTATCCTTCACAGGGAAAGAGTAACAGAACCTACACAGTACTGTGTGTGAGGTTCTTGCTTCATTGCAAGACATGCTTTTTCATTTATTTACATAAAACTATAATGAGAGAAAAAAATGGGGAATAAACTTTGCTTTTTAACATACTTCTGCTCTGCAGCAATCAACACAGAGCGTCTTCACGTGTCACAGACCATTTCATCACAATGCCAGCTGAGTCAAAGGTTAGTTTAAGTAAAACTTACTTATTTACTGACACGAAAACTTTACACCCTGACACATCACTAAGATAAATAAATTCAGATTATTAAGTGCACAAGACTCAGTCTCTGGATCAGCCAATAAAACTTTGCTGCTAACTAGATTGTAGTAGATAAAGATGCAAGCAATGTACACTTCACTGATGCCTGGGTTAACCCCACACTGCAAAATATGTCGAATGAACTTCCTCCTGCACAGGTCTACTCTTTGTGTGGACTACAGGGAGACTGCAGAGATGCAGTTAAGATAAAACACTTAATTTTGTGATGACTGAAGTCAGTGTTAATCCCACATTGACTTTATTTATTCGTTGATTTGTTCATCTGTTCAGTTAGTCAAGGAAAATCTGTGTAGTTCAAGAGTTTTCGATGTAATCCAACTTCTGCAGCATAACAACTGCTGTAACTATTGGTTATAAATGGTTGGTAGATTGAACACAACAAAGTGGTTCTCATAACCAGCAGCAAAAAAGGCATGTACAATTCTTTGTGTATTGTTATTTGGTCAGTTATGCAACATTTAACAAACACCTCGCATTGTGACAGCAATTTTTCATCACTCTCTGTTTTAGTCACTTCAAAACCATTTCCTAAACTTCCCATTCACCATATTTGCTTCTTCTATTTCATCAGCTGCTTAGACAGAGTATGCACAGACCTCCTTGTGATGACCCGAGAAAGAGTGGAAGAGGCCATCTAATTGTTTCTTACCTGTTTTTTTCATGAATTTTCAGGATTTCATGTGTCTGTTGTAGCAGCTGTTTTTCCAGCTTATAAGTTGACAGTGAATTTTCCAGCAGCTGAATTTCAAGTCTGGATGTTTGGTTTAGCACCTTAAGGATAAAATAAAATAAAAATCAATGTTTAGTTTGTCCTGGTTATGTTGTTATAGCAACACAATGCAACCATTTCATTCTGATTTGATGATTCATCAAAACTTGTTTTAAAATCCTTTTTTAAGCTCAGCTGGTGCAGTTGAACTCGATCAAGCTACACTGATGCGTACCAGCTGATATTCTGGCACCCTGCTTACTGCAGAATGCTGTTAGGTCGGTAGAAAGAGGAAAGGTGACTGCCAAATAAGCTTCATTCGGGACAAGAGGCATGTCTCAAATGTGCATTCCCCCAACCCATGCTTAAACCGAGAAACTGCAAGAGTGTTGGACTGAAGCCAAAGCATTGCATCCGCTGTTTTGTAAATACAGCTCCTACTTCAGCTTTCCCTTGAGTTCTCTCTTTTTTCAGTGTTGGCAGGAGTTTGATGTCTGCTTATGGTATCACTACTTGCTCTCTTACACAGACTTGTAAGATGAAGGCTGCGATCCCAGACATTGCTTTATGCAATTGTCTTTCGCTTCGGTGGTGGTCTGTATCAATAACTCAAGTTGAACTAAATGCAGAAGACCTAAAGAAGCCTTTTAAATAGATGAAATAGATTCTGACAATAAACAGCTCAAAAGAGGAAATAACTGAATGTGTTCAAGAACGAAAGCAGTAACTAGAATAGGCTGCCCAAGGAGGTTTGTGGATGTCCTCTCCCTGGAAGTGTTCAAATCCAAGTTGGATGGCGTAACCTGATCTGGTGAGAGGTGTCTCTGCCTGTGGCAGGGGAATTGGAACTAGATGAACACAGAGTGTTAGGGATTGGAAGGGCCCTCAAAAGATCTAGTCTAATCCCCTTGGCAGAGCAGGATCTCCTAGATCCAGTCACACAGAAACAGTCCAGGCGGGTTCTAAAAGTCTCCAGAGAAGTAGACTCCACAACCTCCCTGGGCAGCCCCTTCCAGTGCTCTGTCACCCTCACTGGGAAGAAGTTTCTGCTAGTATTTATAACACCCTCGTCTGTTCCAGCTAGACACCCATTGCTCCTTGTCCTTGCATTGGGTGCCGCTGAGCAGAGCCTGGCTCCTTCCTCCTGACACCTGCCCTTTCCATATTGATCACCATTAATGAGGTCACCCATCAGTCTCCTTTTTTCCCAGCTAAGGAGACCCAGCTCCCTCAGCCTTTCCTCATAAGAGAAATTATCTCTAAGGTCCATTCCAACCTAAACCATTCTATGATAATATCATAATAATTTCTTATGCATGCCTGGTAGGAATTTGTTACGGAACATAAAGCAAGGAGAATGGATCTCAAGCTCAGTCCAATGCCTTAATTTTGTTTGAAATTGTTTACATTCACCAAACAACTTGACTTGTTCTTTTCTAAGGGTACAGAGATTGAAAACACTTGAAATTATCCGTATGCAGCTGTTACATTCAAGACGAGTACATTTAGAAGTGCCACAAGGCATCACCACAGGGACATTTCCCAGGGGCTCTTACTGACTCCTTGAAAAGCTGGAGTCCTTCTTACCCAAAATTCAGGGTCCTGACTATACCTCATGTGTGATCATGAAGTCCTTCAGGACTGTGAACCTCACATTGCCCCACAGCTTGTCACAGAAAATACTGACATTTTTCCCTTCCCCTTCCAAGTCTTGTTTAAAACTCTGTCAGTGAGTCCCACAAGCTCCTGAGCAAAGACTCTTTTGCCTCTTTGTGGAAGGTGAATCCATCTGTCACCAACAACCTAGTACCATGTAGGGCATCCCACTGACAAGGAACCCATAACTGTGACACCAGCCACATATTAAGAGACTCCATCTGTCCCGGTGTCACTGCTCACAGCTGGAGGAGTACTCGTCTCTTACATCTGCTATAATTCTAGGCTAATAGAAGAGTACTTCTTTTTCTTCTCTGAACTTGATATAACAGTCCATGTCTTCAGCTCTCACATTTCTGTTCAGGTATTCTGTTAATACTGAATTCATGGTTTTCCCCAAAGTTTTCACAAGTCAAGATACTATTGTAAAGACTGAGGTGGCCCTTTGATATCACAATTACTAAGTGAATGCTGACCTATTAACCAAGAAGTGAGAATAAAAAGGTACAAGATCATTTGTATAAGACAGTCATCCTTGGATTTTTCACCAACAGAGTCTCTTTGGCAGTTAATGTGGTTTCTCAGTGTACTGTCATGCATTTACGTAAAAACTTGGTAATGATATTGTAAACATGAGCAACGGCTTTAGAATAAAAAATATAACCTTTCAAAAAGAACAAGTGGTGCTAGAGCAAACCACACAACTGCAATACTTTAATCCTCCTGTTCTAAATGGACAGTGAAAGCAGTGCAGCTGCTAATACACCACATGCTGCAAAGATCGAAAGGAAGTGAGCAAACATCAGTAAAATCAAGATGCATCTTAACAAGATAAAATAATTCAAAAGGTAAAAAGTAGTAGGTGGCTCTGGAATAAGACTCTGGGTTATGACAGTGATTCTCTTGTAGCTTCAATCACAGCAGTAATTGTAGTGCTAGAAATCATACCTCATACCAACACCTTGAGGACTGTGTCCAGTTTTGGGTGCCACAGTATCAGAAGGACATTGAGGTGCTGGAGCAGGTCCAGAGAAGGACAACAGAGCTGGGGAAAGGTCTGGAAAACAGGCCCTGTGAGGAATGCCTGAGGGACCTGGGGTTATTTCGTCTAGATAAGAGGAGGCTGAGAGAAGAACTTAATGCTCTCTACAGCTACTTAAAAGGAGGTTGTAGTGAGGCTGGTGTTGGTGCTGAGGTGTTTTAGTGCCACTGGTGCCAAGGTGCTTAAAAAACAGGTATCTAGAGCACTTGAGGCCATGGTCTAGGGGATGAGAAGTTGAGATGAGGGATGGACTTTATGATCCTGGATGTCCTTTCCAGCAGTGAGGATTCTATATGGAGACAGCTCTTTAAGTTCATGTGATGCTTTGCAACTTTACACTACTAACAAATGCACAGTATTTTCTAAAGTAGCTTCTGCTTGTCCCTCTATCTTTCCTGTTTAAAAGCTGTAGACAGAAGCTACTTTTCAAATAGCAGGAAATATCTTGCAGAAAATAAACAGTCTTGCAATAGTAAAGAGGCAAACGAGAACAGAGATCAAAGGCTTAAAGTTGTTATTTAGCCTGACACTTGCATCGTTCACACGTGGTAGCTGGGCTGTTTATTTGAAGTCAAACCCTGGCCAGCACTGCCTGCCTTACACACACACAGCTAAATACACTGACCAAACAAACTCGAAAGGAAGGCACAAAACAGAGCTCAGTCATCACCGCTGTTGGGTCCAAGAAGGAGAATGTGTTTGTTTCTTGGAGGCCACTGTTGAAATGTTTTCTCTGGTGATGCATTAGGAAAGAATGAGGATGAGAAAAGTTCTCTGCAATTAGCAGCTTTTAGGAAACCACTCTAGGAACGTACCTGAGTTTCAACATCCGTGAGCTTTCTGGTCTGCTCTGCTGTCTGGCTGAGGAGGCTGGTCCCGATCTCGAGCATGGTGGCGGTGTGGTTCTGCACAGCATTCTGCTGCAGCTGCACCATCTCCGATTTCATGTTTTCCACAATGTAGTTCTCAAGCTGGAAAAGAGAAAAGTCTGTAGCTGTGGTATCTTTCCCTGTTTAAGCACTCTGGTGACAGAGGGGTGCATAGCTGGCATTCTTGGCAAAAGAGAACATGTCAATGTTTTCAGGGGGAGACTGAGTCTCAGATGACCCTATGACTGTTGGGGTAGGGAACTGACTTTCTGAGTAACCCCTTCCACTCTCAAAGTCTCAGTGTTTTTCCAGGTATCACGGTCTTCTGTGATGAGCTGGAGCAAGCCCTGCCTGCCCTCATCTGTGTAGAGGCTGCAGTGAGTTTGTGAGGCAGAGATGTCATAGCAGCTCCAAAAAGAACCATTATAAGAACAGAGCACTCCAGAGGGAAAGACTGGATCCTATTTGCATGTTGCAAATGACATGTGAGTCCCTCCTGGAAGAGATCCCACCATTCCTCCTGGATAGTTCCTATCTCACAGTCATTCAGCAGTATGGTTTTGTACTGCATTAGACCCCAAAGTTTCACAAACCCAGCAATGAGTGCAGCTATTTAGCTGTGACCAAACAAATTGTAAATGAATGGAAATGCTGAACAGCAATAAAAGAAGGAAGTTTTTGACCAAAAACCATAGAAAACTATTTTGCTCCTTTGCTTTTTTACTGATATTGTTGGGTTTACAACTGCAGTCTGTTGAACAGACTCTGAATTAGGACCCACTGTCTGGGTCACAAATAGCTATAAATAAACTGGGCAGCCCTGAGAGAGAAGAACTTTCTCAGTTTCTTTTATTCAGTGTGGGCAGGGTCATTCCATTCTGCCTACCTAGGTCCTCACGCTGCCACAGCAGACCAAAACCCCAGGGCTAGTCTATAGTATAAGATTATTTCTTTATATATACTGAGGACCAGATGAGTTTGATTTAAACCCTGAAGAAAGGAGCAAGGGTTGGATACAGCACGTGATTCATAAGGGCTGCATCCCTGAGCCTAGGCACAGAATCACAGAATCATTTGGGTTGGAAAAGACCCTCTGGATCATCAAGTCCAACCTTAACCTTACTCTACAAGTTCACCCCTAAACCATATCCCTTAACACCACACCTAAGTGACTCTTGAACACATGCAGGGATGGAGACTCAACCACCTTCCTGGGCAGCCCATTCCAGTGCTCAGCTACTCTTTCTGTGAAGAACTTCTTCCTGATGTCCAATCTAAACCTTTTCTGCTGCAGCCTGAAACCCTTTCCTCTGGTTCTGTCACTAATTATCTGTGAGAAGAGACCAGCACCAACCCCTCTACAATATCTTTTCAGGTAGTTGTAGAGAGTGATGAGGTCTCCTCTCAGCCTCCTCTTCCTCAAACTAAACACTCTCAGCATCTTCAGTCACTCATTGTAAGATCTCTTCTCCAGAACCTTCACCAGCTTCATTGCCCTCCTCTGCACTCATTGCAGCACCTCAATGTCTCCCCTGTCCTGAGGTGCCCAAAACTGGACACATAGTAATTACTGTGTCTAAGTAATTAACAGTAATTACTATTAGCTGTTCTGATGAGCCACATTAGCTGAGCTCATGAAAGAGTTGTTACAAGTGTGATCACTAACAAGCATCCATGAGAAAGAACTGTGCCACCACACAGAATAGTTTTTACCTAGGCAGTTGTGGATGGTTTACTTGTTTACTCCAGTCTGGAGAAGCACTTAGTACCCACAATGATCAAAACTAAAGCAGGTGCCTTACTGCTTCAGACAACAGAAACACTTGCTGCAATTGCCAGGTGACCACTGTGGGCTGGAAGCCTGTGTTATGTGGCCAGGAAGAATTCTTTTTGAATGCTTTGATAAGTACTGAGATTTAACCACCAAGGAAAGCTCTGTGTGGCTGAAGAATGTCTGCAGCGGATGTCACTATTTTCCACTCTCAGGGTAAGTTTACTGCTCTGGTTTAGTATATTGCTGTGAGATCAAGTGCTACAGATATTATGTGAGTTCAAGGGAGATTTTACACATCCATCACATCTCTACACCATGCTTTTATGTTCAGAGTATTTTCCTTGTATAAATTGCATCAGATAATGTATTTTTAGCCACTCGTTGCTTGTTTTCTAACCAGTCATACTGCTTTTCCCAAGCTATCATTTAGTTGTAAATAATCCCTGTGAAACAGCCACACAAACCTGATGGTTGTCCTTCTTATTCAGGTCCAGATACTGGAACACCTGAACTAGGAGCTCAAATTTCATTCACTGCTTTCACCTCATGATGAAACACAGGGTTCTGCAGTCATGGTACTGCCTGTGATAGGGGTACCAGCATGTATTTATTTCCAGACAGGACCATGGCTTCTAGAGCTTGAACAAGGTACTGGGCCCAACCCAAACTCCTTGCCTGAAGGAAGCAGGATGATAGGGCACTGGGTGCCAGCTGGAACAGAGGAGGTTCCATCTAAATATCAGAAGGAACTCCTTCCCAGGGAGGGTAACTGAGCACTGGACCAGGCTGCCCAGGGGGGTTGTGGAGTCTCCTTCTCTGGAGATGTTCCAGACCCACCTGGATGTGTTCCTGTGTGACTTGGTCTAGGTGATCCTGTTGTGGCATGGGGAATAGACTGGATGATCTTTCGAGGTCCCTTTCAATCCCTAATGATTCTATGTCTGTGCAGTGGTTGTACAGTGCTCAGTTTATTAGTCCACAGCTTTCTGAAAGTGCTTTGCTGCATTTGGCCATATGGTGATCTGTGTTATCGATTACCTGGGAAAACCCACCCTAAAGTATGGCAGCTACACTTAATACACATCATAATTCTAATCTAGGTACTTTCACACATCAGTAAAAAGAAACACAGAATCACAGAATTATTGAGGTTGAAAAAGGCCTCTAAGATCATCCAGCCCAGCCCAGGACCTAACACCACCACATCAGCCAGACCAGGGCACTAAGGGCCACAGCC
>VZRI01006298.1:420552-441484 GCA_013397515.1 Upupa epops
GAGAGGCCCAGCACTGGCCCCAGCACCCAAGGGGAGGCCTCCCCAGTGCCCAGTACAGGGGGAGAGTGACATCCCTAGTCCTGCTGGCCACACTATTGTTGATCCAAGCCAGGATGCCATTGGCCTTTCATGCCACCAGGGGACCCTGCTGACTCCTGCTCAGCTGGTTGTCAACCAGTACTGCCAGGTTGCTCTGCAGCCACTCCTCCCCCAGTAGCTGCAGGGGGTTACTGTGGCCAAAATGCACTTGGCCCCTGCACTTAGCCCTGTTCAACCGCATCCTCTTGGCCTCTGCCCATTGACCCAGTCTATCCAGATCCCTCTACAACACCCTCCACCCCTCCAGCAGATCAACATTCCTCCCCAACTTGTTGTAATCCACAGATTTACTAAGGGAAGACTCGATCCCCTCACCAGGTCATCACAGATAGAGATACAAGTATAGAAAGATATTGTTAAAATTCACATTTCTAAGTACTCTTTTTGCCTGTTTTTCTTACTCACAGCACAGAAATGTGTTTGAAAGATCCAATTGCATCTGTGTGGAGCTACAACACATTTTAACTAGCAAGACCATAGGCACAGATTTGGGCTTATTGGGTAACTTGTACTTTAATTATTGCAGTCTAACACACTTTCCATGGTATCCAGTCTTGGGTAATTGCCCTTGGTTACTCACCCTTGAAACAGCCTCTGCTTGAGTCCGAGACTGACTCATTAGAACAACAAAGCTGATTTTCCTGTTTCAGAATTACTCATTAAACGCTTTTGTAAATATTTGGTGTTCGGTTCGCTGCCACAATAGTTTCTGCAAGCACATCTCAAGAGTACCAGGAGTTATTCACTCGAGCAAAGAAGTGTAGATTAAGGACTGAAATAATGTAAAGGTTGGGTTACTTTAATTCCCATCCCTTCCTTCACCCGTTTCTGTTAGTTTGCTCAGCAGATTTATGGGTTGAAATACTGGCCCTGCTAAAATCAATGGCAAATTTCCCATTGACTTCAATGGGCCAAAATTTCACCTATTATTTTTATTACAGGAAACCAACATTGACCAGGTTCATTATGTCGAAGCACTGAGTTTTAAATGAAGCCTTCCCTTCATTGGAGGCATTGTATTAAATGTATTAAACCTTAAACCGAGCTTTCTTTGTGGTTAGTTAAGAGGAATAGCATCTATTTAACAAGCAATAAAGGGATCCTTGCAGGGTGGCCTCACAGAAAATGTGAGGCAGAGAAAACTATTCATACGAGTAAATTCAAGAACATTTAGGGGTTTAAGTAGTATTTTTTAGAACCCCTTCATCCTGTAATTAAGTTAAATTCCATTTGTCCAGTGGCTGTGCGTTAATCACTAAATAAATACTGGATGAAACACTCTTTTCAGTGGATCTATTTTACGTGTTTTGATTTTAAAATCCTTACGCTGGTTTCTTCTTAATTCTTAATTTTTGTGGCAAAAGTTAAACAGATTTTTTTTCTTCACTCCTTCTCCCCCCACCTCCTCCTCACCCTCCCCACTATGTGGCCTTCCATAGTACACTGATGTCCTTGTTATTAATTTGACTGCCTCTGCTTTCACTAAGACTCATTACGCTGCGCTGGAGTTCTCAGTAGAGCAGAATTACCGGTGGGATGCATAGAAATGTCGTAACATTCTCAGAAATAAAACTGTCACAAGATTCAGTGTAATTATTTAATAAACATTCCAAAGGATTAGCCATTAAAAGCATCTAGATTTTTTTCTGGACAATGTTTATTGAATAATCTTCTTAGAAACCACCCAAACACTAATAGAACAAATAAAATGGAAACTCTATCTTATGGTCTGCGTAAACGATAATGGTTTGTGGCAGATGGCTCATAAATAAGAGCTTTTACTTTGATCAAGTAATGTTGGTCCAATATAATTACATTTTAAGGATTGCTGTGATATCCAGATGACAAAAGGTATTCGTATAGTGCCTTAGAACAAGAATGCAAGATAACCATAGGCTGCTCTTCTGCCCCTAGGATATATGGTACATCATTGGGAAAAACCCAACAGTAAGAGCTTTTCCTGTCTCTAGGAATTATAAACCTCAACAACCAAGGACAGTTTGGTTATTTCTTTGTTTTTCTGTCTGAGGGAAGGTTACACTTCCATATCCTGATAAACTGTCTGAGAGAATCAGATATCAAAGTGACATTTGATGTCATTTTTATTTTATCAGTACACAAGCAGTAGGAATAAGCTGCAAGATGTTGAAATTATAGAATGCCATAGATAGTCTTTGACTTTGACAGAAGCAGAAAGTGGTTAGGAAGGAGTTTATCACTGAGAAAAGCAATTTTATTTGTGTAATATAGAGGCCAACATTCCATTTCTTGTTTTAAAAATGCATCTTCTGAAAGTATTTGCGAATGAGAAAAGATAAAACAACACATTTACAATAATGCCTCTTTCTTCTATTACAGAACCAAGCAGTAGAGACCAACCAGAATATACCCTTCCACTATTTCTGATCACTCATGATCAGTGAAAGTCAGGGAAAATGAACAATGATGACACATAAGGGCAATGAATTATGCTCAGATGTCAATGTGCTAATCTAAACCTCTTTAGAACTATGCATACAAAGGTTTTACTTATGTCAAGGAAAGCAAACATCATGGAACCATAGAATCACAGGATGATTCAGCTTGGAAAAGACCCTTGAGTTCATCAAGTCCAACTATTAACCCCACTCTACCAAGCTCACCTGTAAACCATATAGCTCAGCTAGAAAACAAAGTGCAGAATGAAGATACAGAAGACAATGGAGATGACTACTTTTCCAATCTATCCTCAAATAGACTTAATAAAATTGTGATATAGGTTACACTGAAGGAGACGAGAGGTTATCTGATTGAGGAAGAAACATCTGCAGATCTTGGGTGACTGCCTACTATAAAATGCAGACTGATAATGTCAGTGAATTTATGAAATGAGATTTGCTGAGTTAAAGTAAAAGCTTGAAATGACTGGTACCCGAATTGGACTCACAGAAGGGCCTCTTGGGATATGTTGCATACAAAGCTTTCAGAAAGAAATAATTGGTTATGAAATATACATAAATATTTGTGGTTTTCAATTCCAAAAGGAACCATAAGAGTAATCCAGCAATGCTGTAAGTAGCCAAACAAACATTTTCGAGGAAAGCTGGCTATAGAAACTCTATGTTTTTTTCAAATACACTACTCACAGACTTCTCACAAGAAAATATAGCAATTATTTGCATAAATCTGACACAATTCATTATCACGTACTTGGCTTTGCAGTTTCATAACTTCTATAATACTGAAACTCTTTTTTACTTAGATATTTTTAATATCTTAACCTCAAATCACAATAGGTTTACAAAATCTATTCCTGACAGAGAAACAAACAGTGACTTGCAGGGGGTGTATATCCCCCTAAATTACCCCCTGCTGCAATGCATACAGGCATTTCTGAACTGTATTTCCAAACCCAGTGTTCTGTGCTGAACGCCTGAATCTGGGAATTCATATGTTTATAAATCACAATTAATAGACTGTAGGAGATACATAACCATATATATTGGTCAGAGGGCACACCCTGGCAACAACTATTATCATCTACCTCAGACTGAGGTGGAGTTGACTACTGACCTGACTACTACAAGCTGACCATGGGGTCTGTTGACAGAGCCATGCCAGCCAAACCAATTACCAGGTGCCATCTCTCCTATCATCAGCCTATTACTGAATGTGTTAGCTCTACCAGCCAGGATTAAGATGAAGTGTATGTTCTGTAGATAAAGAAGCTGCTTAAATGTGAGCTGCACACACAACAAAGCTCTCTTGCTTGCTTGGTCCCCTGACGACACTCTGCTGGACTGACTCTCCCTGAATCTTCCCTCAATAGACAAATTCTGATCAGGAAAAATTAGTGGTTGATGATGTGCATTTATTCTATAGCCTCCTTAATATTATATAAAATTTATATATTTATGTATATAAATGAATACATAACCATATATATATATATACATATGTATAATATATCTGTATATGAACATATCTTCATATGTATTCAGGCTCACAGCCTCACAAACTCCTTGTTTCTTTAGAATTTGGGCAGTGAAACCACAGATGTGTTCTAAGCACCCAATGACCACACACCCTTTGGCTCAGCCCCAGCTGACTTACACTGAGATTTGTAATCCAGGAGATAATTGTCCTTGTGGTGGTTGAGTCAACCTTCCGTTAAATAACAGTTCGCTATGGATGTAGAGCAATCTTTTAGATTTAAAAAAGCATGAAATGACCCACCTCCAAGGGATTCCTCTTCAGAGGAATGAAAAAGTACCCAGACATCAGAAATGAGGGACAGCAAATGCAAGAGGTTATTGCAAAGCACATGAAATAATCTTTTTGCTGCATTCATCATCAATATTTGGCTGCAGGTGTTCTGTTTCCCCACAGGAGTTCTCTTTCTACTTCTAGTACTTCAGTACTAGAGCGATGAATGTTATTTTGAGAAAGTGAGTTAAAGAAAAAGAACAAACATAAATCTAAAACATATCAAGACTTAGGAACTTTTAGCTTAATATAAAGCTTAATCAGGAAATACCTGATATAAAACTGCAAGAAGAATAATCTGTTTTCCACATCCTTGAAGGTGTAGTAAGTTGAACTTCTGCTCTGCACTAGTGAGACTGCATCTGGAGTATTGTGTCTGGTTCTGGGCCCCTCAGTTCAAGAAGGACACAGAGCTGCTGGAGGGTGTCCAGCACAGAGCAAAAAAGATGATGAAGGAAGGAGAACAGCTCCCTGATGAGGAAAGGCTGAGGGAGCTGGGTCTCTTGAGCTTGGAGAAGAGGGGGCTGAGGGGGGACCTCATTCATGTCTATAAATAGGTGAGGGGTGGGTGTCAGGAGGATGGAGCCAGGCTCTTTCAAGGTCATCTGGTGCTAGGACAAGGGCCAATGGGTGCCAGCTGGAACACAGGAGGTTCCATATAAATATCACAAGGAACTTTTTTGCAGTGAGGGTACCGGAGCACTGGAACAGGCTGCTGTCTTCTCTGGAGACATTACAGACCCTCCTGGATGTGTTCCTGTGCAACCTGGTCTAGGTGACTCTGCTGTGGCAGGGGGATTGGACTAGATGAACTTTCCAGGTCCCTTCTGATCCCTAATGATTCTATGATTCTACAACCATTACATATTATGTGAAAAGGTTTCTACAATACAGGTAATAAAACACTGATAGGAATTATGTGAGAAAACTGTGAAAGCTCCATCACAGAGTCTTTAGTTGAAAGATATATGGCACATATATGGTATTTTCTCATTCTCTCTAGTTCTATTTTTTTCATTGTTCTCAGGTTTTTTATTACTTTACTTTAGACTTAAGCTCACAGACTTAATACTTGGAATCAAATTCGGTAGTAAAATCTTCCTTAGACTGAGGAGTTGTTTGGAAAACTCATCTTCCTTTTAGAAAGTTATCAATAAGAAAGAGGAGCCTCATGAATTTAACACACAAAAAAAACCCTCAAAACAAAACATATGAGAAAGATATATATGTGGGTGTAAGTATAAAAATAAGAGGAACTGCTCTACGTAGACCAAACAATCACAGAATCTCAGGATAATTCTGGTTGGAAAGATCCTCCAAGATCACCGAGTCCAACCATCCCCAACTGACAAACACAAACTAACCCTCTCCATGGCTACACGGTTCTTCAGCACCTCCAGGCATGGGGACTCCACCACCTCCCTGAGAGAGCCCTGTCAGTGCCTCCCCACTTTTTCTGGAAAGAATCTTTGCCTCAGATCCAATTTAACCCTCCCCTGCCTCAACTGCAGACCAGTGCCCCTGCTTCTGTCAGCAGTCACCAAGGAGAAGAGGCCACCCACCCCTCTACAACCTACCTTCATGGAGTTGTAGAGGGCACTGAGGTCCCCCCTCAGTGTCCTATTTCTCCAAACTAACCCTGCCCAGCTCCCTCAGCCTCTCCTCAGACAAGTTGTTCTCTGTACTCCTCACAAACTTGTTAGCTCTGCTCTGCACCTGTTCCAGCATCTCCCTGTCTTTCCTATAATGAGGGGCCCAGAACTGAACACTGTACTCGAGATGAGGCCTCACAAGTGCCGAGCACAAGGGCACTACTCCTTCCCTACTCCTGCTGACCACGCTATTCCTGATCCAGGTCTTCTTGGCCACCTGGGCACCCTGCTGGTTCCTATAAAGCCGGTTGTCTCCCAGCACCAGGTCCTTTTCTGCTGGGCAGCTTTCGAGCCCTTCATCCCCCAGCCTGTAGCAGTGCCTGGGGCTGTTGTGACCAAAATGCAGGACCCAGCACCTAGCCTTCTTGTACTTCAGAACCATCCAGTGACTCTCCTCATGCTGAGGAAATTGTCTGAATATAAGAAAGTGAGATGCAGTCTGCAGAACCATCTGTGAAACTATCACATCAATCAACTCTGCAATTATGAAATGACATCACTTTGTTGCACTCAAGTTTCCCCTGTTAGGCTGCTTTAGAGACTACTGTCTCCAAAACCCAATTAATCTGTGGATATTCAGACATGTGTCAGTGGTAGTTTGGCACCTCTGCACCATGATATGTTGCACAGTGAAGTAGAAAAACTGCAATAGACAGTAATACACAGTACAGTGGAAGAGTGAATCATGTGACACCCCTTTGGAATCTTGTCAAATTGGAAGCAGAAGTATTTTTATTAAGCATTGTATTTCAATTTGAATAAAAAATAGCCTTTGCTACACCAGGGAAGAGAAGATATGGGGAACAGATTGTTCTTCGCTTCAAGGAATCAAAAAGCTTCCCCAGTTAGGTTTCCCTACTAGCATAATATTCAATCTATGGATAATTTATGGGAGCAAGAAGGTTGAGTTTCAGTTGCTCACAAAATGCCAGGCATATCCAAAATGCCTATTGAATTAGACCAAATAAATATCAATTGCACTGTCCTGATCATCCCTACTGAGCTTTCCATTCAGGCATCTTGAAGACATCTTCCCAGTTTGTTTGCAACGTTTTGTGGTACCCTAAAAGATTATCCCCACATCTGTATAATTACAATTTGTCATTTTAAATGTAATTATAGTTATTACAAAAGCATACAGAACACTCTAATTGTCCGTTGCAATTATTTCTGACTGAATACGAGATTTCTCTCGGTTTCTTAACCTTGAGGCTTAATAAACTCAATAAGCAGTGAATATCAAATGTGATTAAACAGTCCCATAAGGAAGCTACTTGTTGGAAGTAAATTATAACAATATGTTCTCATTTTCTGCTGATTAGGAATATTTCTGGTTCAAAGAATTATTCAGTTTAATGTTAACCTTTGCAAGATTTATTACAGCATCAACTGCATTTTCCTTCCTTGATCTAACTTCCCAAACTCCTTAATTCTATAAATGAAATTCATTTGATTATACAGTTGACTGCAAATACGAGCCATCACCAATATATACTGACGGGGAAGGCAGGACGGTAGGAAAGGCAACATCTGCAATCCTACTCTAAACAAATTAACAAATTCAGGGAATAAAAAACCATTATTCTATTAACATGTAATTAATTAATTGTCTTTGGCAAAGAAGTACTGATTTTGGAACACTTAGAATCATAGAATCACTAGGGATTGTTGGTGATGTGGGGTTTTTTCCTGTCAATGATCTTCCTTTTTACAAGAGCTATTAGATAATAGAATCGTAGAATCATTAGGGATCTAGTCCAATCCCCTGCCACAGCAGAATCGCCTAGACCAAGCCACAGAACATCACAGAACAGAACATTATGGGTTGGAAGAGACCTCAAAAGACCATCCAGTCCAATCTCCTCAGCCACAGCAGGATCACCCAGACCAAGTCCAGTCAGGTTTCAAAAGTCTCCAGAGGAGGAGACCCCACAACCCCCCCGGGCAGGCCCCTCCAGCACCCTGTCCCCCTCACTAGGAAGAAGTTATAGAATCACAGAAACAGTCAGGGTTGGAAGGGAAATTGAGACACCTTATGACTCATTCCTTGAGGATAAACATATGAAGTAGAATTAAAATTAGTTCTACTGAAATCTCTCCTCGCAACATTACACACAGTTCTTGGAAAATGCAGAATTAAACTGCATAAATAGTCCTGGTTCTATATTGAATTACTGGCTTACAGCTAAACTTTCAGTGAACCTGGGAAGCTGCTGTATAGACTAGAATCTGTATAACTTTGTCTTCATGCTACTGGAGGTTGTATAGAATCTTAACATTGTATTATTTAATCTATTTTTCATTTTACTTGTTTTCTAACACCATGTGATTGCTGGTATCCTGTATATGAAAACACTTTTCCAAGAAATGTTGTGAACCTTTAGCAGGTGACCTTCCAGTACCTGAAGGTGGCTACAAGAAGGCTGTAGAAGGATAGTTCACCAAGGCCTGGAGTGATAGGATGAGGGGCAGTGGTTTCACAGTACAGAAGAGCAGATTGAAATTGGCTGTTAGGAAGAAGTTCTTTAGCAGAAGTGAGGTTGAATACTGGAACAGATTGCCCAGGGAGGTGTTTGAAGCCCAATCTCTGGAGATATTCAGGGTAGGGCTGTACAAGACTATGAGCAACCTGATTTAGTTGAGAATGTCCCTGCTCAATTCAGGGGGGTTGGGACTAGGTGACCTTTGGAGTTCCCCTCCAAACCAGGTGATTCTATGTCCTAGCACAAGATTCATTCTTTATGTAGTCCCCTATCACACAAGGGGAATCTCTTTATTCACTGCCTTGACCTTGTCTTCAGCTTTTAGGTTCCCCCATCAAAGAAATCACATCTCCTTTTTATTACCACACGCCTGCCTTTCCTGTGTAGGGTATAGTATCCTTGGAGATTAATCTTCTGCCCTTTGCCAGGTCCTTACACAAAGTTTCAAAGACAGCTGAAGCCCTATGACATGGTGTTATAACGGTGACTGACAAAAATCTACAATCTTAACTTGGGATCTTTTTTGAAAGCATAAATGGGAATTTTAGATGAGCAGAAACCAGTGAAAATACAGCCATTTCAGTACACATGGCACTACAGGAATGCAAGAGCAGCCTCTGGGCTAGCAAACAAGTTTCACACTTTTCCAGGCAACAACTTATTTTTACCTTCAACCCAGAGATCTGCAAAGGGATGGACTCCCTGCATCCCACTGGTCTTAAAACACTCAGCAGAACTCATGAGCATGACATTCAAGATCAGGCTTGATGGGGTTCTGGGCAATCTAGTCTAATGAGTGATATCCCTCCTTGTTGCATGGGGGTGGGCTAGATGATGCTTGGAAGTCCCTTCCAACCCTATGATCCTATGATCCGTGTCCTCTGTATTCACATTGTTCTTTTGCTTCTGTCATAAATAACCTAGTGGTGAGGAAAACTGAAAGTGATCTCATTATCTTTCACTAGGTGACAGGGAATAACACAGCTTCCTAAGGTTTCAGTGTTATCACTGTAAATCTTCTTGTGTTCTCCCTGTCTGGTATGGTTTTCTCTAGTCCAAAACCAGATTTGGGCCCAGGATCCTTGTGGCCATAATTAGTATCTATGCAGTTAACTTATTTCAAACAGAGAAAAATGGAAACAGAACCCCCACTGGAAGGGCCAGATTGGGTGGGGCCTTGAGCACCCTGGTCTAGTGGGAGGTGTCCCTGTTCATGGTAGGGGGGTTGGAACTGGATGATCTTGAAGGTCCCTTCCAACCTCAACTGTTCTATGAATCCGTGAACATACCTGCAGTGACAGCATAGTTCATTGCAGCTCAAAGGCAGAGCACTCTGCTACCAACTTCTGACTCTCAATGAATCCTTTGACAAGTCAGAGCATCAGAGCAGCCAAGCTGATTGCAACCAGATGAGATCCTTCACCTCAGTAGTCCTTATTCAGTGAAATATGTTTAAAAACTCATATCTACACTACACAGAATGATAATATTTTAATCAAGACCCCATATCTTTTCTCTTTTCCCCTGCCTATTTTATTTTGCTGTATGTCTGGAGTCCAGCTGTTGGTTTCAACACCATGATTCCCATTTACATTGAAAATTTATGTTCTTGCCCACCGTTAACCTAATACAGCAAAAAGCAAAGCCTCTATATTCCATAAAGTCCATTCCCCCAAGAACACAGGGAGGTAGAGGCCTGACATTTGCTGAACCACTTCAGTCTGTGAGGAATTAGTACCTAGACAAGGGTTTATATATTCTCACACTGTGTTTATATGTGTAGATTTACATGAATGTATCTATAACCCCCTTAAATTATGACCTATAGGTGCAGGTAGACAGCATTGCTCACTTGTGTCCTATAAAGTTTGGCTATATTTACGGTTCTTAACTTTTATTACAATGATCTAAACATAAGTGTTTTCATGATAGATGTTCTGGATACTCAGAAGTTTACCTTAGTTTTACTATAGTCATTAAAAACTGATACTGATACATCATTGCTGGAATCACTTTATAATTTTAAGGCAGAAATAAATGAAATTTCCAGAAATATCTGTAGCAGTAAACAAAGAACTTCAGCTTCCCACAGCACTATAGAAAAGTTAACTACTGGTACAAAATCTAACACCCTTCCATTCTTGAAATCCTATATACACCCACCGATCGCTAAGTGCCTCCAGACATACTCGTAAGACTCAGGATCATAATGTGCATACTGGGGGAGATGGTCCGATCATCATGTTTGCAGCTTTCCCAAATTTCTACCTGTGCTGATGGACATGATTGATTTAATACTGACCACACAGCCAATTAAAATACATAAATAAAAAGTGCAGCCAAATAAATTCTTCCAATAATTATGAGAATGAGAAGCATGCATGAAATTATCAGACTGATATGGTCCTGTATTCAGTAGAGATGTAGATATACTTACACATACACAAGAGTATATATAAGAAGAGAAGGAGTTCACTCTACTAAATAGATTCAGAGAATCATAGAATCAGTACTGATTAGAAGGGACCTCGAAAAATCATCTAGACCAATCCCCCTGCCACAGCAGAATCACCTAGACAAAGTCACACAGGAACACATTCAAGCGGATCTTGAATGTCTCCAGAGAAGGAGACTCCACAACCCCCTGGGCAGCCTGTTCCAATGCTCCGGTACCCTCCCTGGGAAGAAGTTCCTGCTGAGATTGATATGGAACCTCCTCTGTTCCAGCTTGCACCCATTTCCCCTTTTCCTATTACCAGATGACCTTGAGACGAGCCCGGCTCCATCCTGCTGACTATTACTCTACTAAATAGAGAAGCAATTGAGAAGCAGCAGTGTGAAGATCTGAAGTTTTCTAAATGTTATAATGAAATATCAGGTACTTAAATTAGTTTTCAGAGAAGACTATGAAACAGTAAGGTAAAAGTGCCTTAGGTTATCTGAAGTGGCATAGTTCAAGATGTACATACTTCTATGGGTTTAATAGTTTTATAGAAAAGACATTTTTTATAAGAAATATGAGAGCCACCAAAGCATATAAAGACAATTCCTGTCCTTCTTTTCATTACATTCCTCTGGAGATTTTGAAAGGGAGTAATCACAGGTTTCCTTTAAGAAGACATATGCTAACACAATCTCCTTCAGCCACAGTTATTGGAGTGAGATTCAAGGTATGATTATGGGGATCAATGTTTTGCCCTGAGTTTACTTCTTGAAGGCTTGCAGCATCTGAGTGAGTAATGTAAAACTCTAAATACTTATATAGAGAGCTGTACATAGAGCTACAGGGATATATCTAACATGTACCTCACGTACACTGGGAATAAGACTATCATTTCCATTAGCTGCTACAGGAATAACCACACTGGAGCTGCAGCTATGAGAAGTAGAATCACACTGCTCTGTTCTTAGCACTGAGCAAAACTCAGTAGAATTGATAAGAAAAATGAAAATACTTAATTTATGTAGAACAAAACCCAGTCCAAATCTGCTTAAATTTTGAGAACAACTGAAAATGTAAACCTTTTGGAGATATTCCTGCTCATAAGTCATTATAAAGAGCATACCAATGAAAAGGAATGTTGGAAGATTCTCCCTCCTAAAGCCTTGTTTCAGGAGCAGCATGTTCCCCCTGATTTTTTTTCCCTAGGACCTGGCAAGAATATCCCCTGCTACTTCAGTTTATCATAATCACAGCTCTTCCTGGAAGTCAATGTTATTGAGAGGCATTCCTTTGTAAGTCATGAAATCATGAGCTAAAGCAGGGAAGCTCTCAGCTTTCAATTTCATATCTGCTACCTCACTGTCTGTAGTTTCTGTTTCTATGGGCTGATGTCCAGTTGCTGTTGTGGCAGGGTGGGTGTCAGAATCACTCTCTTACTGATTAAGTTGCTACTTCTGTTTGAGATTTCCACACAGTATCCCTGTGCCCACAGTGATAACTACCACTGTCATTTATGGTTTGTAATCCAGGAACCCGGACTGGCCCTTACCCTGACTGAGCTACACAGTTCACAGCTGTAAAGTGCCAGTCCTCTTGTCATGATTGATATAGCGAAAACCCAGAGTTGAAGATGACACCCATCAGTTATTTCAAGTTTGTCCTACCCTCTTACATGAGTTCTTAGTATTTATCACTGCTTTTCCTTTCTTTATCTTCCTTTTGCAGTGCTTTTAACTTTACAATAAATCCCAAAGAGGTCATGGATGACAATAAGACTAATGTTTTCTTGCCAAGTAAAACCACATTCAGATGGGTGGTTTTGTAATAACTCAGAAGCATTTACAAGGTAATCAAAAATACATCTAATAAACCAACATATCAGAATAACAAGACCATTAAATAAAAGCAAAATATCTGAGGCCTTTAAAATATGCTCTAACTTTTCAACATTAGAGATGACCAGGGCTCAAAATCAAATACAGATAGCCCTAAACCTCCAAGTATTCAGATTCAGGATTTCGGTTCAATCTCGTTTTCACAATGATAGCCATGTGGTACAGTTCTTCTCCCTCAGGGGTAAGGAAAAATATCTGTTCTACTAACTTTGTAGTTGCTGTAAATAAGGCTTCCAGATCATTAGTGTAACCACAGGTGCAGAACGGTATAGGAATTAGGATACCATTTCTCATGGCTGCATCTATTGGATCAAAAGGAGGAATTGACATCAGTAACGCTCATATCTATCACACTTTGTACTATAACAGTAAAGAGCAAAAAGCTCATAAATCCTTAGGAAAGCTTGGCAGCTGTTTTGCTGAGATGTAGGTCACAATGACGTTAATAGTTGTACATTCCACCCATTAGGTTGGCAGTAATGTTTGTGCCCTGTAGTCACAACATTATAGCACGGCAATTTCTTCAGTACTGGAAACAGATGACAAATCTTGTCAGGTAGTAAAAGAACACTGTGACTCTAATCATACTCGTGTCTGTTACTGTGAGAACCAAGGAAACTGCTGTTTGCTGCAAAGTACATGTGAACCCCACACCCACCTGCAAACCACTGTGCCCATAGCACAGAAACATTAAAGTAAGTCATACAAAAGTCAGGGATGAATGTCCCAGAGTAGGAGTTTTCTTTTCCAGGACTAAATTTTTCCATCTCTGGTATTGATGCTGATGGAAACTGATAACTCTATTCCTTGCCTGAAGATCTGATCAGTTAGTGGGGAGAACAGGAGCCAACAGATCTGTACAGGAGACTTGTAGGGTAACAGGTCAGGAAATCTCTGATTCCCCACTGCACCCCTGTCTCATCTGCACCCAATTACTTCTATTCAGTTAAAGCTGTGGTTTCATTGCCATGAGGCAAAATAAAGTGGGGTTAGAACACATCTGTGCTTGGGTCTTGACACAAAGCAGGGATACCTGAACCCCAAAATTTAGCAAGTTCTGGGCATGTTCTGGGTGAAAAGTACCAGAATATTACACCATATGAACTAGACTGAAATGGAAAAGTACTTTACCAAGTCAGTTATCTCAGATCCTGCTACTCTAAGCAAAACCCTGTGAACAATCCTAGATCTCCCACACCAGCATGTCCCCTGAGCTGGGCCTCTCTTGGGACCTTCTGCTAACAAAGTAAATGGACAACCAGGACCAACCTCCTTGAGGCTCAGTTAGCACCTAATGAGAACTGCAAATGTAGGTCCTCTCTTATATGAAGGGAATTTTAATTAAAGGATAATATTTCCCATCCATCCATCCATCCATCCATCCATCCATCCATCCATCCATCCTTCCCTCCATCTAACTATGTTTGATTAAACGTATCTACCTTCATGAATGTGGGTGTCTATGTCTATTTCATTGGATCCAAATATTTCAGCCTGTTTGTATACACTATTTTTTATATATATAGGATACCCTAAACAAAAGATTAGCAAGTTAGCATGAAACTTGTCATTCTTGAATCATAGAATCATTAAGGATCAGAAGGGACTTCGAAAGATCATCCAGTCCAATCCCCCCTGCCACAGCAGCATCACCTAGACCAAGTCACACAGGAACACATCACAGTATCACAGTAATGATGAGGCTGGAAAAGACCTTAAAGATCATCCAGTCCAACCTAAAACCAACCAAGTAAACCTAAACATCTGACATCTAGATCATCCAGGCAGGTCTTGAACATCTCCAGAGAAGGAAACTCCACAACCCCCTTGGGCAGCCTGTTCCAATGCTCCGGTACCCTCCCTTGGAAGATCTGTAATTAAGTCAGTATTTAATCATAATCAATTACTAGTTCTCAGGTTGGTCAATCAAGGAGTACAGCTAAAATGCAATCGTTTGATTTAGCTCATGCTATTAATGCTATTTAGTTGCAGCTAAATCATAACTGCATCAAACATTTCATCTGTGCCAGCAGCTGACCTCCACCTGGCCAAGATTTCACCCCTGAGACATCACTCTTCTTCATTACTTTCAGCTCCAGGTAAAATACAAATCTCCTCAAAGCCAAGAGGAATGCTGATATTGTATTAATAATTAACTATCTGCAATGCTGATCTGCTCTGAAACCAGGCACATCTACCGTAAACCTATTAACATGCTAGCCAAGCTGATTTTCTCTTGCAAAGTATGCTGTCAACTTCAGTGCAAACATGTGTAGAGATGACTACATTTGCACTACACTACTAGCTTCTAGACATGAAAAGAAACCTAAAACACAAGTGCTTCTGTTCTACTTGAAACAAATTCCCAGCAGGAAAAGGGAAGGGGAGACATAAATTTCTGCACAACATCCAGAATCTTTAAAAGATTTATGGGTGATAAAGGTGAAAACAGTGGAGCTGTTCATTTTGTCAGTGGGATGACAAAGGAGCAGGAAAGCAGGACTCAGTTCTGCTCTTTTTGCAAGTGCCCTGCCAGGCCATCACAAGGGTGTTTTCTTTTAAAGGAACAATACAGGAAGGGTGATGTAAAATGAGCAAAAGCTGCCGAGTTCCAGTTGAGAACTGAACTTCCTGAAAGGTCGGGGTGTTGGGGGATTGTTTGAAGCTTATCAGTTTGTCTCCCTGCAATTCCAGGGGCAGATCTTTCACAGCTAGGCAGCAGCAATAGCTCTGCCTTTACAGCACCCCAGAGGAGGGCACATTCCAAGCAGACCTGCAGTCCACTGCCACCACATGAAAGGAGGTCATAGCACGAGAATGTCTTCATCATCATCCACAACCTGTGGCACGTGGGACTGGAGGCTCAGCTGGAACATTGAAATAGCTTGGCTGATCTGAATGGCTTTTCCAGGTAGGACTTCTTCGCCTTGCCAAATAAAATAGATAACAAACCTCAAATGTCTAATAAAGCTCCGGTTTAGTTGAAGGTTCCTTATTCAAACCGACAGCTGAATGTTTAGAAAACGTGATTCTTCCTTGTCTCCTTCATGCTCTTTTAGTTATTAGTCTCAGTAACCTTTCATGAGGGGTGGATGCACAGCTTTTCACTGACATGAGAGTGAACCAGGCTGCTCTCATAATGAAAGCAGGTTTGTGCAAGCAGAAGTTCCTCTATCTGTACTAACAAAACTCGCTAGGGATTTATTTTTCATCACTACAAAGCTGGAAGAGAAAAGCAGCCCTTGTCCAGCTCTCAGAAACTCGGTGCAGATCAGGGATTCACCCAGCTCTACTTGAATGCATTGCTTTTATAATCCTGCTTCTATTTTTGTTAGGCAGAAAGGATAAGGTTATAGAATCAGAATCGCTGGTGTTTGAAGCTGATTATTCTGGGGACAGCTCAATACAAAGCTTTAGACTATTCCCACTCTCCTGGTGGTGACAGTGTACTACCCATCCTGCCAGAAAAGATTGCGTTCAACAGATGAGCCAGTGAATCTATCAGGTAGAAAAGGAAGCTGACAACGATAACTCGTCTGCTGCTAAAATTAATACCATGAGTCCTTAATAGCCACAACTACAACACAAAAACACTGGAACTGAAGGAGAAGCTCAAAAACAAGTGACATATGAGCTTACAGCTTCTTGGCTCCTGTGAACTTTCCACAAGGCTGCCAGCTTGTCTGACAGGTCTGGCACACCTGCAAGATAATAGAGCAAAATACGGGCTGTCCCAGTAATCTTCCTTCCTGAGGCAATTCCAACTCTCTCTTGTAAATGTAAGTGCGTGTCACCTTTCTGAAGGTAAGCTCCGAGTGAGCTGCAATTACGTGTCACCAGATGAGGATAGAAAAAGGTTTCCTACTGTTTGTTTCTCACTGCAGTGCTGTTTTGTATTGGTTAGTAAACATGAATGGAACTCTCCTGGGTGTGATTCAAACGTGATGCAGGCCCATTTGACCTCTTATTACTTCAGGCCAGCAATTAGTGACATTTAGAAGAATGAGATGACCAGTGATAGATGTGGGGGACTGCTCAGTGATAGACATATTTCATCAACGTGTTTAAGAAAGGTGGAGGGTCTTGGCACAGATCAGCTCAACCAGCAGCAAGAATGCTTGAATCCTTTACTGAAATGGATCTCCATAATCCACATCTTTTAACATATGATTCGCAAGCCAGAGTGGTAAGAAGGTTTTTTAATATAAACTGGCTTTTCTAGCCCTGAAATGTTAATCAGATTGGTATTTCATTTTATTTCTTTTATACTTAAAGCCTACTCTGATCTTGCATGTAAAGCTTTTATTGAGAAGAATGAGATGAATGCTAACAATTAAATGTACAGTATATAATTAGCTGTGATGGATTTCAGAGCTGCAGTACTTAATAGTTCCTCTACTTTATGAAACAATCCTGAATTTTCAAGGAAGAAAAGAGATGATCAAATAGTTTTACTCAGTCTGTAATTCTTAGGACACTGAATAGCTGCCCTTTGCTGCATCATCAAAATCATTGCTAAAAGAATAACTGATTTCTTAAATACAAGTAGAGTGCCTTTTAGTTGCTGTAAATATTCTTTCTGAATAATTACATGTAAAATAAGTTATAAACATAAAACCCCCACTGGTTTATTGTCTCTTGGATCATTTAAATTGATTTTAAGAAGATATGGGCTATTTAAAAATCAGTGGGTATGGTTTCTGCACATAAAATTGCGGGAGAGAAACGCACAGCAATTCCAAGCGCAGGCCAGTCTTTCCATTCTAATTAGTTTATCTCACTTCAAAAGAAAAGAACATGTAAGGGAACATCAGACTAACTGAAAAAAACATCACAGCTATACTTGCATTATATTTATATTTACTTCCAGAATCAGATTAGTTATTTCAACTGCTTCAATTTTGATTAAAACTGCATTTGTGTCTCAAATTTAGTGCAACTTTGATACCATTAAAGGACAAGTTAGTCAGCTCATTAAATTAAATTTAAATTCAAACAGTTTTTCCAACATAAATAAACAATCCAAATATTTTCATCCAGACAAATTGAATGTGATGTTCAGTGAAGGGAACAGAACATTCTGTAAGAATTTAAATCCACATAGTGACTTGAAATATTTTTCTAAGACAATGCCAACTTAAAGTCAACCTTATGTTTAGCCCTTTTTTACCTTACTCACACTATTTCCAAGAAATGCCAACAGTGGTGTGTGCTGAGACAAAGGAGGTCATTCTGGTCATTTCATTTGTTTTTCATAGGTGAAGACATTTGGTCTATTTCCAATTTCTACTCAACTGTGCCCAAGAAGGGCCATAAATAAAGCCAAGATGACAACGTCAGTCTACACGTAAGCCCAATGCTTGCCATATCCGTGCAATCTGCAGACAGAGACACAGACTGACGTACTTTATGATGGCTGTTCTTTGAAAAAGAGGCAGGGCTTCTATGTCCAAACCCTCACGTGTATTTATAGCCTGGTATCAAGTGCATATATGGACACACTGGTGCATTTGTATGTGGCTGAAATTGTGATTTTCTGTTATTATGCAGAATCCTCCCATAGAGAGCTCAGTACAGGAGAAGGGTGTATGGACTGAGCCAAATTATTACATTAAGCTCTTGGAAATCTAGTAAATGAAAAAGTCTTTGTTAGCACTGTATTTTACAAGTGAGCTCTTCAGAAGGGACCTCGAAAGATCGTCTAGTCCAATTCTCCTGTCACAGCAGAATCACCTAGACCAAGTCTCACAGGAACACTTCCAGGAGATCTTGAACATCTCCAGAGAAGGAGACTCCACAACTCCCCTGGGCAGCCTGTTCCAATGCTTCAGTACCCTGCCTGGAAAGAAGTTCCTGCTGATATTGATATGGAACCTCCTCTGTTCCAGCTGGCACCCATTGCTCCTTGTCCTATCACCAGATGACCTTGAGAAGAGCCTGGCTCCATCCTCCTTACACTCACCTCTCACCTAGTTATAGACATGAATGAGGTCACCCCTCAGCCTCCAAGCTCAAGAGACCCAAGCTCCCTCAGCCTTTCCTCATAAAGGTGGTCTTCTACTTCCTTCATCATAAATCTGCAACATTTAAGTCCTCAAAGAGACCCTCAACCTACTTCAAACCAGATCCTCAAAGATTTATATTTACTTGAAAAATCTTACTATCTATTTAGAAAGAAAAGGCTTATTTTGACTGAATTTCCACGGCTGGGCTTTTACTGGAATAGTTTATTCCACTTCAATGTAGTACTATGTTAGCTTCAGCCACAGAAGTCTTATATCACCGTGAGGACACTGAATTAAGTACACTGGGTAATTCTGCAAAGAGCTGGACATTCAGCAAAGTCTGAAGCCAACACAGGCATCTTTTTAAACACTCAGTCTTTCCATAATTGCTGGGATGCTTCACACATTTGTACATAATAGAGGGGATGAGGAGCAGGGCGTTCACAAGTTTGATGGATGAAGCCTCAACCTATATAACCCCTTTATTTCAAAGTCATCCTCAGTGTGTTTAATACTCCAGAGCTTTTCCCTCCTCACGTCTTCTATCTTTTCTCCAGTTTCATTATTCCCTTGGAAAATGGAAAGCTAAAGTCAAAAGCCTTACTTTGATCTGAGATGTCATAACATAAACAACAGATGCAAATACTTTTTTGGTGAGCACTAATCCGTCTGGAAATCTCCTGTTGAATCAAGGCTAAAAATAGCTCCATTCTGTGTTATTTGGCATAATTAATCTCTTCACTGTTGCACTTAGGGAAAACAGAAAAATACTGCTAACTTAAAGGAATTTGTGATCTTAGGATGTCTCATTACTAATTTGTTATATACCTTAGTGCCATGGGGGGCCTGGAGGAGGGAGTCTAACCTCTCTTTAATTTATTTATAAAGGGTAGAATTTTGTTCTCTTTGTTTGCTTTTCTCAACGAAGAAAGAGTGTGAGTCACTGCACTAAGTTTGCCAGGGTTAGCCCACTCAATTCACCTCATTTCCAACAATATTCCTTAAGGTTTGCGAAAGGAGGGTGCAGCTTAACTATTGTGTTTTGCTATTTCCTTTATCCCGAGTTCTAGAACAACTTAGCATTAATATTGTCATTTCGCTAATGCATCCCAACAGGCAGGAGCAGTTATATGATTAATGGTTTTAGAGATGATTGTTGAAATCCTAAACTACTATTAAAGTAGCCAACCTCAAACCAGGAGAGTATTACTTTACAGCTAAATATTGCCAAATGCACACAGCTTTAACCGTGCCAACCTAAACTGCATTCACACTGTAAACTGTACAACACGCACCTTGCCTTTCTACTGCTTGTGTTAAGGCAGATAAGGTTAGCTGTCTTGTTCATGAAAGAACAAGCTATCAATGTACCTCAAGATTCTATCTCTAATGTCAAAGAAAAACGGTGGGAACACAGGAGAGGGATGTTTTACAAGGCCGTGTAATGACAGGACAAGGGGTTGTGAAATATAGTTGTGAAAACCTACCGGCCTGAGGGTTCTCAGGTTAGATGATCCTGTGCCAAATCCATCACAGAGCTGTAAAATGTTCTGTAAAAGTCCCTTCCTGCTATGAGAAAGCAAGGCCTGAAGCTGCATCAGATGAAGGTTAGGTTTGATATTAGGAAGTCCTTCCTCATGGGAAGGGTGATCAGACACTGGAATGGACTGCCCAAGGCAGTGGTGGAATCCCCATCCCTGGAGGAGTTTAAGGACAGACTGGATATGGCACTCAGTGCCCTGGTCTGGCTGATGTGGTGATGTTAGGTCCTGGGCTGGGCTGGATGAGCTCAGAAGTTTTTTTCAACCTCAATAATTCTGTGGGAAAAAAGACATGCTACTGAAGAATTCAGAATAGACAGCTCTATGCTTTTGGGGTTTTTTGAGACAGGGTTAGCTATCATAGAATCCTCATGTCTGGAAAGGACCGAGTCCAGCCCTCATCCCAACATCTCCCCAACCCCTAGACCATGGGGTCAAGTACTCTAGCTACCTGTTTTTTAAACACCTCCAGGGATGGGGACTCTACCACCTCCCTGGGCAGCCTGTTCCAGTGCCCAGCCACTCTCTCAGTAAAGAGCTTCTTCCTAATGCCTAATCTAAACCTCCCC